>JANJGN010001557.1:45000-128145 GCA_026770705.1 Isurus oxyrinchus
TGTACCTGTCCTGGGTGTGTTTGATGGGGACAGCGTAGAGGGAGATTTACTCTGTATCTAACCCCGTGCTGTACCTGTCCTGGGAGTGTTTGATGGGGACAGTGTAGAGGGAGCTTTACTCTGTATCTAACCCCGTGCTGTACCTGTCCTGGGAGTGTTTGATGGGGACAGTGTAGAGGGAGCTTTACTCTGTATCTAACCCCGTGCTGTACCTGTCCTGGGAGTGTTTGATGGGGACAGTGTAGAGGGAGATTTACTCTGTATCTAACCACGTGCTGTACCTGTCCTGGGAGTGTCTGATGGGGACGGTGTAGATGGAGATTTACTCCGTATCTAACCCCGTGCTGTACCTGTCCTGGGAGTGTTTGATGGGGACGGTGTAGAGGGAGCTTTACTCTGTATCTAACCCCGTGCTGTACCTGTCCTGGGAGTGTTTGATGGGGACACTGTAGAGGGAACTTTACTCTGTATCTAACCCCGTGCTGTACCTGTCCTGGGTGTGTTTGATGGGGACAGCGTAGAGGGAGATTTACTCTGTATCTAACCCCGTGCTGTACCTGTCCTGGGAGTGTTTGATGGGGACAGTGTAGAGGGAGATTTACTCTGTATCTAACCCCGTGCTGTACCTGTCCTGGGAGTGTTTGATGGGGACGGTGTAGAGGGAGATTTACTCTGTATCTAACCCCGTGCTGTACCTGTCCTGGGAGTGTTTGATGGGGACAGCGTAGAGGGAGATTTACTCTGTATCTAACCCCGTGCTGTACCTGTCCTGGGAGTCTTTGATGGGGACAGTGTAGAGGGAGCTTTATTCTGTATCTCACCCCGTGCTGTGGATATTTGATCTCTCTCTCTCTCTCTCTCTCTCTGACTCCCTCCTGCAGGTGAAGGAGCTCCTCAGCCACAAGCTGCTGAGTTGGCAGAGTGCTTGCTCGGACCCCAGCTGTATCCCTGAGCGAGCACTGACCCTAGCCAAACAGACAGCCACCAGCAGTGCTGGAGCCCTCACTGAGGCCAGAGCCCCTGACAAGAACCTCGGGGTCCCCACCGAGCAGCTGGGGGGCAACAGTCTTACCCCCGGCCATGTGAGTAATGTTCACTCAGATTATAGCCTGTGCGGCACTGAGCTCGGTCCCCCCTGTGGCTGAGGGTGGGTGGGTACCGAGGGGGATCGGGGAGTCTCTCTGTCCCTGTGGGTGAGGGTGGGTGGGTACCGAGGGGAGAGGGGAGTCTCTCTGACCCTGTGGGTGAGGGTGGTTGGGTACCGAGGGGAGAGGGGAGTCTCTCTGACCCTGTGGGTGAGGGTGGGTGGGTACCGAGGGGGAGAGGGGAGTCTCTCTGACCCTGTGGGTGAGGGTGGGTGGGTACCGAGGGGAGAGGGGAGTCTCTCTGACCTTGTGGGTGAGGGTGGGTGGGTACCGAGGGGAGAGGGGAGTCTCTCTGACCCTGTGGGTGAGGGTGGGTGGGTACCGAGGGGAGAGGGGAGTCTCTCTGACCCTGTGGGTGAGGGTGGGTGGGTACCGAGGGGAGAGGGGAGTCTCTCTGACCCTGTGGGTGAGGGTGGGTGGGTACCGAGGGGAGAGGGGAGTCTCTCTGACCCTGTGGCTGAGGGTGGGTGGGTACCGAGGGGGATCGGGGAGTCTCTCTGTCCCTGTGGGTGAGGGTGGGTGGGTACCGAGGGGAGAGGGGAGTCTCTCTGACCCTGTGGGTGAGGGTGGGTGGGTACCGAGGGGAGAGGGGAGTCTCTCTGACCCTGTGGGTGAGGGTGGGTGGGTACCGAGGGGAGAGGGGAGTCTCTCTGACCCTGTGGGTGAGGGTGGGTGGGTACCGAGGGGAGAGGGGAGTCTCTCTGACCCTGTGGGTAAGGGTGGGTGGGTACCGAGGGGAGAGGGGAGTCGCTCTGACCCTGTGGGTGAGGGTGGGTGGGTACCGAGGGGAGAGGGGAGTCTCTCTGACCCTGTGGGTGAGGGTGGGTGGGTACCGAGGGGCGACGGGAAAACCATGAACTAATCCCTTCTGTCTTTGCCTGTTTCCCAATGTTGGTTCTGTAGGCACAGGCCTCTCGTCCCTCGGACTCGCTTCCCGTTGCTAATGGAGAGATGAATAAACAGAAATCCACGGAGTTTGTCCCACTCAGAGTGTCAAAGACCCTCAGTCCCTCCAAAACGTCAAATCCCACCCTGCCTCCACCTCCAAAACCGGCCGAATCCACCAGCAACACCCTTCCCTCGCGCACTGGAACGCGGCAGGAGCTGCGGCACTCGAGGGCTGGTACGTCAGCAAGTTTACTCATTCCCAGACTCAGCCAGGGTTCCTGCTCCTGATCCCTGTCCAGTGATCCCTGGGTTAGAGAGGGGGGAAATCAGCCAGGGTTCCTGCTCCTGATCCCTGTCCAGTGATCCCTGGGTTAGAGAGAGAGAGAGAGAGGAAATCAGCCAGGGTTCCTGCTCCTGATCCATGTCCAGTGATCCCTGGGTTAGAGAGAGAGGGGGGAAATCAGCCAGGGATCCTGCTCCTGATCCCTGTCCAGTGATCCCTGGGTTAGAGAGAGAGGGGAAATCAGCCAGGGTTCCTGCTCCTGATCACTGTCCAGTGATCCCTGGGTTGGAGAGAGAGGGGGGAAATCAGCCAGGGTTCCTGCTCCTCATCACTGTCCAGTGATCCCTGGGTTAGAGAGAGAGAGAGGGAGAAATCAGCCAGGGTTCCTGCTCCTGATCACTGTCCAGTGATCCCGGGGTTACAGAGAGAGGGAGAGAGGGGAAATTAGCCAGGGTTCCTGCTCCTGATCACTGTACAGTGATCCCTGGGTTACAGAGAGAGAGAGAGAGGGGAAATCAGCCAGGGTTCCAGCTCCTGATCACTGTCCAGTGATCCCTGGGTTAGAGAGAGAGAGGGGAAATCAGCCAGGGTTCCAGCTCCTGATCACTGTCCAGTGATCCCTGGGTTAGAGAGAGAGAGGGGAAATCAGCCAGGGTTCCTGCTCCTGATCACTGTCCGGTGATCCCTGGGTTAGAGAGAGAGAGGGGAAATCAGCCAGGGTTCCTGCTCCTGATCACTGGGTTAGAGAGACAGAGAGAGGGGGGGAGGGAGGGACGGGGCGAAAGAGCTGCATTCTGAGCTTGATGTGCGATTGGTTTCTCCGCAGGGGAACACGAGAGCCTCCCGAGGGCTCCAGCCACGCAGCGGCTTGACCAGCCCCGTGTCCGAGCTGTCTTCTCCCACCAGGCTGGAGGGAACGAGACGCTCCTGACTTTCCGAGAGAACGACATCATCACCCTGCTGGTCCCCGAGGAGAGGGACGGATGGCACTATGGGGAGAGCCAGGTGACAAACCAGTGAGTGGCCCCGAGCTGTACTGCCCCCCACCCTCTCCCACACACCTACCCCCACCCAACCAGCACCATTCACCCCACCCACACACACCCAGGTAGGCGTGTGTCAGTGCTGAGGGAGTGCCGCACTGTCAGAGGGTCAGTACTGAAGGAGTGCTGCACTGTCAGAGCGTCAGTACTGAGGGAGTGCTGCACTGTCAGAGGGTCAGTACTGAGGGAGTGCTGCACTGTCAGAGGGTCAGTAATGAGGGAGTACTGCACTGTCAGAGGGTCAGTACTGAGGGAGTGCCGCACTGTCAGAGGGTCAGTACTGAGGGAGTGCTGCACTGTCAGAGGGTCAGTACTGAGGGAGTGCTGCACTGTCAGAGGGTCAGTACTGAGGGAGTACTGCACTGTCAGAGGGTCAGTACTGAGGGAGTGCCGCACTGTCAGAGGGTCAGTACTGAGGGAGTGCTGCACTGTCAGAGCGTCAGTACTGAGGGAGTGCTGCACTGTCAGAGGGTCAGTACAGAGGGAGTGCAGCACTGTCAAAGCGTCAGTACTGAGGGAGTGCTGCACTGTCAGAGGGTCAGTACTGAGGGAGTGCCGCACTGTCAGAGGGTCAGTACTGAAGGAGTGCTGCACTGTCAGAGCGTCAGTACTGAGGGAGTGCTGAACTGTCAGAGGGTCAGTACTGAGGGAGTGCTGCACTGTCAGAGGGTCAATACTGAGGGAGTGCGGCACTGTCAGAGGGTCAGTACTGAGGGAGTGCTGCACTGTTTGAGTGTCAGTACTGAGGGAGTGCAGCACTGTCAGAGGGTCAGTACTGAGGGAGTGCTGCACTGTCAGAGGGTCAGTACTGAGGGACTGCTGCACTGTCAGAGGGTCAGTACTGGGGGAGTGCTGCACTGTCAGAGGGTCAGTACTGAGGGAGTGCTGCACTGTCAGAGGGTCAGTACTGAGGGTGTGCGACACTCTCAGAGGGTCAGTACTGAGGGAGTGCTGCACTGTTTGAGTGTCAGTACTGAGGGAGTGCCGCACTGTCAGAGGGTCAGAACTGAGGGCGTGCCGGACTGTCAGAGGGACAGTACTCAGGGAGTGCTGCACTGTCAGAGGGTCAGTACTGAGGGAGTGCTGCACTGTCAGAGGGTCAGTACTGGGGGAGTGCTGCACTGTCAGAGGGTCAGTAATGAGGGAGTGCTGCACTGTCAGAGGGTCAGTACTGAGGGAGTGCTGCACTGTCAGAGGGTCAGTACTGAGGGAGTGCTGCACTGTCCGAGGGTCAGTACTGAGGGAGTGCTGCACTGTCAGAGGGTCAGTACTGAGGGAGTGCTGCACTGTCATAGGGTCAGTACAGAGGGTGTGCGACACTATCAGAGGGTCAGTACTGAGGGAGTGCTGCACTGTTTGAGTGTCAGTACTGAGGGAGTGCTGCACTGTCAGTGGGACAGTAATGAGAGAGTGCCGCACTGTCAGAGGTTTAGGACTGAGGGAGTGCCGGACTGTCAGAGGGACAGTACTCAGGGAGTGCTGCACTGTCAGAGGGTCAGTACTGAGGGAGTGCTGCACTGTCAGAGGGTCAGTACTGAGGGAGTGTCGCACTGTCAGAGGGTCAGTACTGAGGGAGTGTCGCACTGTCAGAGGGTCAGTACTGAGGGAGTGCTGCACTGTCAGAGGGTCTGTACTGAGGGAGTGCTGCACTGACGGAGGGTCAGTACTGAGGGAGTGCTGCACTGTCAGAGGGTCAGTACTGAGGGAGTGCTGCACTGTCGGAGGGTCAGTACTGAGCGAGTGTTGCAATGTCAGAGGGTCAGTACTGAGGGAGTGCAGCACTGTCAGAGGGTCAGTACTGGGAGAGTGCTGCACTGTCAGAGGGTCAGTACTGAGGGAGTGCTGCACTGTCAGAGGGTCAGTACTGGGGGAGTGCTGCACTGTCAGAGGGTCAGTAATGAGGGAGTGCTGCACTGTCAGAGGGTCAGTACTGAGGGAGTGCTGCACTGTCAGAGGGTCAGTACTGAGGGAGTGCTGCACTGTCCGAGGGTCAGTACTGAGGGAGTGCTGCACTGTCAGAGGGTCAGTACTGAGGGAGTGCTGCACTGTCATAGGGTCAGTACAGAGGGTGTGCGACACTATCAGAGGGTCAGTACTGAGGGAGTGCTGCACTGTTTGAGTGTCAGTACTGAGGGAGTGCTGCACTGTCAGTGGGACAGTAATGAGAGAGTGCCGCACTGTCAGAGGTTTAGGACTGAGGGAGTGCCGGACTGTCAGAGGGACAGTACTCAGGGAGTGCTGCACTGTCAGAGGGTCAGTACTGAGGGAGTGCTGCACTGTCAGAGGGTCAGTACTGAGGGAGTGTCGCACTGTCAGAGGGTCAGTACTGAGGGAGTGTCGCACTGTCAGAGGGTCAGTACTGAGGGAGTGCTGCACTGTCAGAGGGTCAGTACTGAGGGAGTGCTGCACTGTCGGAGGGTCAGTACTGAGCGAGTGTTGCAATGTCAGAGGGTCAGTACTGAGGGAGTGCAGCACTGTCAGAGGGTCAGTACTGGGAGAGTGCTGCACTGTCAGAGGGTCAGTACTGAGGAAGTGCTGCACTGTCAGAGGGTCAGTACTGAGGGTGTGCGACAAACTCAGAGGGTCAGTACTGAGGGAGTGCTGCAGTGTTTGAGTCTCAGTACTGAGGGAGTGCTGCACTGTCAGTGGGACAGTACTGAGGGAGTGCCGCACTGTCAGAGGGTCAGTACTGAGGGAGTGCTGCACTGTCAGAGGGTCAGTACTGAGGGAGTGCTGCACTGTCAGAGGGTCAGTACTGAGGGAGTGCCGCACTGTCAGAGGGACAGTACTCAGGGAGTGCTGCACTGTCAGAGGGTCAGTACTGAGGGAGTGCTGCACTGTCAGAGGGTCAGTACTGGGGGAGTGCTGCACTGTCAGAGGGTCAGTACTGAGGGAGTGCAGCACTGTCAGAGCGTCAGTACTGAGGGTGTGCTGCACTGTCAGAGGGTCAGTACTGAGGGAGTGCTGCACTGTCAGAGGGTCAGTACTGAGGGTGTGCAACACTCTCAGAGGGTCAGTACTGAGGGAGTGCTGCACTGTTTGAGTGTCAGTACTGAGAGAGTGCCGCACTGTCAGTGGGACAGTACTGAGGGAGTGCCGCACTGTCAGAGGGTCAGTACTGAGGGAGTGCTGCACTGTCGGAGGGTCAGTACTGAGAGAGTGCCGCACTGTCAGAGGGACAGTACTCAGGGAGTGCTGCACTGTCAGAGGGACAGTACTCAGGGAGTGCTGCACTGTCAGAGGGTCAGTACTGAGGAAGTGCTGCACTGTGAGAGGGTCAGTACTGAGGGAGTGCTGCACTGTCGGAGGGTCAGTACTGAGGGAGTGCTGCACTGTCGGAGGGTCAGTACTGAGGGAGTGCCGCACTGTCAGAGGGTCAGTACTGAGGGAGTGCCGCAATGTCAGAGGGTCAATACTGAGGGAGTGCTGCACTGTCAGAGGGTCAGTACTGAGGGAGTACTGCACTGTCAGAGGGTCAGTACTGAGGGAGTGCCGCACTGTCAGAGGGTCAGTACTGAGGGAGTGCCGCACTGTCGGAGGGTCAGTACTGAGGGAGTGCTGCACTGTCAGAGGGTAATTACTGAGGGAGTGCTGCACTGTTTGAGTGTCAGTACTGAGGGAGTGCCGCACTGTCAGAGAGTGAGTACTGAGGGAGTGCAGCACTGTCAGAGGGTCAGTACTGGGGGAGCGCTGCACTGTCAGAGGGTCAGTACTGAAGGAGTGCTGCACTGTCAGAGGGTCAGTACTGAGGGTGTGCGACACTCTCAGAGGGTCAGTACTGAGGGAGTGCTGCACTGTTTGAGTGTCAGTACTGAGGGAGTGCCGCACTGTCAGAGGGTCAGTACTGAGGGCGTGCCGCACTGTCGGAGGGACAGTACTCAGGGAGTGCTGCACTGTCAGAGGGTCAGTACTGGGGGAGTGCTGCACTGTCAGAGGGTCAGTACTGAGGGAATGCTGCACTGTCAGAGGGTCAGTACAGAGGGTGTGCGAAACTATCAGAGGGTCAGTACTGAGGGAGTGCTGCACTGTCAGAGGGTCAGTACTGAGGGAGTGCTGCACTGTCAGTGGGACAATACTGAGGAGTGCCGCACTGTCAGAGGGTCTGTACTGAGGGAGTGCCGCACTGTCAGAGGGACAGTACTGAGGGAGTGCTGCACTGTCAGAGGGACAGTACTGAGGAGTGCTGCACTGTCAGAGGGTCAGTACTGAGGGAGTGCTGCACTGTCGGAGGGTCAGTACTGGGGGAGTGATGCACTGTCAGAGGGTCAGTACAGAGGGAGTGCTGCACTGTCAGAGCGTCAGTACTGAGGGAGTGCCGCACTGTCAGAGGGTCAGTACAGAGGGAGTGCTGCACTTTCGGAGGGTCAGTACTGAGGGAGTGCTGCACTGTCAGAGGGTCAGTACTGAGGGAGTGCTGCGCTGTCAGAGGGTCAGTACTGAGGGAGTGCTGCACTGCCAGAGGGACAGTACTCAGGGAGTGCTGCACTGTCAAAGGGACAGTACTGAGGGAGTGCTGCACTGTCAGAGGGTCAAGCACTGAGAGAGTGCCGCACTGTCAGAGGGACAGTACTCAGGGAGTGCTGCACTGTCAGAGGGACAGTACTGAGGAGTGCTGCACTGTCAGAGGGTCAGTACTGAGGGAGTGCTGCACTGTCAGAGGGTCAGTACTGAGGGTGTGCGACACTCTCAGAGGGTCAGTACTGAGGGAGTGCTGCACTGTTTCAGTGTCAGTACTGAGGGAGTGCTGCACTGTCAGTGGGACAGTACTCAGGGAGTGCTGCACTGTCAGAGGGACAGTACTGAGAGAGTGCTGCACTGTCAGAGGGACAGTACTCAGGGAGTTCTGCACTGTCAGAGGGACAGTACTGAGAGAGTGCTGCACTGTCAGAGGGTCAGTACTGAGGGAGTGCTGCACTGACAGAGGGTCAGTACTGAGGGAGTGCTGCACTGTCAGAGGGACAGTACTGAGGGAGTGCCGCACTGTCGGAGGGTCAGTGCTGAGGGAGTGCTGCACTGTAGGAGGCTCAGTACTGAGGGGTTGCTGCACTGTCAGAGGGTCAGTACTGAGGGAGTGCTGCACTGTCGGAGGGTCAGTACTGAGGGAGTGCTGCACTGTCAAAGGGTCAGTACTGAGGGAGTGCTGCCCTGTCAGAGGGTCAGTACTGAGGGAGTGCTGCACTGTCAGAGGGTCAGTACTGCGGGAGTGCTGCACTGTCAGAGGGTCAGTACTGAGGGACTGTTGCAATGTCAGAGAGTCAGTACTGAGGGAGTGCCGCACTGTCGGAGCGTCAGTACTGAGGGAGTGCAGCACTGTCAGTGGGTCAGTACTGAGGGAGTGCTGCACTGTCAGTGGGTCAGTACTGAGGGAGTGCTGCACTGTCAGAGGATCAGTACTGAGGGAGTGCTGCACTGTCAGAGGGTCAGTACTGAGGGAGTGCCGTACTGTCAGAGGGTCAGTACTGAGGGAGTGCTGCACTGTCGGAGGGTCAGTACTGAGGGAGTGCTGCACTGTCGGAGGGTCAGTAATGAGGGAGTGCTGCACTGTCCGAGGGTCAGTACTGAGGGAGTGCTGCACTGTCAGAGGGTCAGTACTGAGGGAGTGCTGCACTGTCAGAGGGACAGTACTGAGGGAGTGCTGCACTGTCAGAGGGACAGTACTGAGGGAGTGCTGCACTGTCAGAGGGTCAGTACTGGGGGAGTGCTGCACTGTCAGAGGGTCAGTAATGAGGGAGTGCTGCACTGTCAGAGGGTCAGTACTGAGGGATTGCCGCACTGTCAGAGGGACAGTACTCAAGGAGTGCTGCACTGTCAGAGGGACAGTACTGAGGGAGTGCTGCACTGTCTGAGGGTCAGTACTGGGGGAGTGCTGCACTGTCAGAGGGTCAGTAATGTGGGAGTGCTGCAATGTCAGAGGATCAGTACTGAGGGTGTGCGACACTCTCAGAGGGTCAGTACTGAGGGAGTGCTGCACTGTTTGAGTGTCAGTACTGAGGGAGTGCTGCACTGTCAGTGGGACAGTACTGAGGGAGTGCCGCACTGTCAGAGGGTCAGTACTGATGGAGTGCCGCACTGTCAGAGGGACAGTACTCAGGGAGTGCTGCACTGTCAGAGGGACAGTACTGAGGGAGTGCTGCACTGTCAGAGGGTCAGTACTGAGGGAGTGCTGCACTTTCAGAGGGTCAGTACTGAGGGAGTGCTGCACTGTCAGAGGGTCAGTACTGAGGGAGTGCAGCACTGTCGGAGGGTCAGTCCTGAGGGAGTGCTGCACTGTAGGAGGCTCAGTACTGAGCGGTTGCCGCACTGTCAGAGGGTCAGTACTGAGGGAGTGCTGCACTGTCGGAGGGTCAGTACTGAGGGAGTGCTGCACTGTCAGAGGGTCAGTACTGAGGGAGTGCTGCCCTGTCAGAGGGTCAGTACTGAGGGATTGCTGCACTGTCAGAGGGTCAGTACTGAGGGAGTGCTGCACTGTCGGAGGGTCAGTACTGAGGGAGTGTTGCAATGTCAGAGAGTCAGTACTGAGGGAGTGCCGCACTGTCGGAGCGTCAGTACTGAGGGAGTGCAGCACTGTTTGAGTGTAAGTACTGAGGGAGTGCTGCACTGTCAGTGGGTCAGTACTGAGGGAGTGCTGCACGGTCAGAGGGCCAGTACTGCGGGAGTGCCACACTGTCAGAGTGACAGTACTGAGGGAGTGCTGCACTGTCAGAGGGTCAGTACTGAGGGAGTGCCGCACTGTCAGAGGGTCAGTACTGAGGGAGTGCTGCAGTGTCGGAGGGTCAGTACTGAGGGAGTGCTGCACTGTCGGAGGGTCACTACTGAGGGAGTGCTGTACTGTCAGAGGCTCAGTACTGAGGGAGTTATGCATTGTCAGAGGGTCAGTACTGAGGGAGTGCTGCACTGTCAGAGGGTCAGTACTGAGGGAGTGCTGCACTGTCAGAGGGTCAGTACTGAGGGAGTGCTGCACTGTCAGAGGGTCAGTACTGAGGGAGTGCTGCACTGTCAGAGGGTCAGTAAAGAGGAAGTGCGGCACTGTCAGAGGGTCAGTACTGAGGGAGTGCTGCACTGTCAGAGGGTCAGTACTGAGGGAGTGCTGCACTGTCAGAGGGTCAGTACTGAGGGAGTGCTGCACTGTCAGAGGGTCAGTACTGAGGGAGTGCTGCACTGCCAGAGGGACAGTACTGAGGGAGTGCTGCACTGTCAGAGGGTCAGTACTGAGGGAGTGCTGCACTGTCAGAGGGTCAGTACTGAGGGAGTGCTGCACTGCCAGAGGGACAGTACTCAGGGAGTGCTGCACTGTCAGAGGGACAGTACTGAGGGAGTGCTGCACTATCAGAGGGTCAGTACTGAGGAGGTGCTGCACTGTCGGAGGGTCAGTACTGAGGGAGTGCTGCACTGTCAGAGTGTCAGTACTGAGGGAGTGCTGCACTGTCAGAGTGTCAGTATTGAGGGAGTGCTGCACTGTCAGAGGGTCAGTACTGAGGGAGTGTGGCACTGTCGGGGGGTCAGTACTGAGGGAGTGCTGCACTGTCAGAGGGTCAGTAATGAGGGAGTGCAGCACTGTCAGAGGGTCAGTACTGAGGGAGTGCTGCACTGTCAGAGTGTCAGTATTGAGGGAGTGCTGCACTGTCAGAGGGTCAGTACTGAGGGAGTGCTGCACTGTCAGAGGGTCAGTCCTGAGGGAGTGCTGCACTGTCGAAGTGTCAGTACTGAGGGAGTGCTGCACTGTCGGAGGGTCAGTACTGAAGGATTGCCGCACTGTCGGAGGGTCAGTACTGAGGGAGTGCTGCACTGTCAGTGGGTCTGTACTGAGTGAGTGCTGCACTGTCAGAGGGTCAGTACTGAGGGAGTGCTGCACTGTCGGAGGGTCAGTAATAAGGGAGTGCTGCACTGTCAGAGGGTCAGTACTGAAGGAATGCCGCACTGTCGGAGGGCCAGTACTGAGGGAGTGCGGCACTGTCGGAGGGTCAGTACTGAAAGAGTGCCGCAATGTCGGAGGGTCAGTACTGAGGGAGTGCCGCACTGTCTGAGGGTCAGTACTGAGGGAGTGCTGCACTGTCAGAGGGTCAGTACTGAGTGAGTGCTGCACTTTCTGAGGGTCAGTACTGAGGGAGTGCTGCACTGTCGGAGGGTCAGTACTGAGGGAGTGCCGCACTGTCTGAGGGTCAGTACTGAGTGAGTGCTGCACAGTCAGAGGGTCAGTACTGAGGGTGTGCCGCAATGTCAGAGGATCAGTACTGAGGGAATGCGGCACTGTCAGAGGGACAGTACTGAGGGAGTGCTGCACTGTCTGAGGGTCAGTACTGGGGGAGTGCTGCACTGTCAGAGGGTCAGTACTGAGGGAGTGCCGCACTGTCGGAGGGTCAGTGCTGAGGGAGTGCTGCACTGTAGGAGGCTCAGTACTGAGGGGTTGCTGCACTGTCAGAGGGTCAGTACTGAGGGAGTGCTGCACTGTCGGAGGGTCAGTACTGAGGGAGTGCTGCACTGTCAAAGGGTCAGTACTGAGGGAGTGCTGCCCTGTCAGAGGGTCAGTACTGAGGGAGTGCTGCACTGTCAGAGGGTCAGTACTGCGGGAGTGCTGCACTGTCAGAGGGTCAGTACTGAGGGACTGTTGCAATGTCAGAGAGTCAGTACTGAGGGAGTGCCGCACTGTCGGAGCGTCAGTACTGAGGGAGTGCAGCACTGTCAGTGGGTCAGTACTGAGGGAGTGCTGCACTGTCAGTGGGTCAGTACTGAGGGAGTGCTGCACTGTCAGAGGATCAGTACTGAGGGAGTGCTGCACTGTCAGAGGGTCAGTACTGAGGGAGTGCCGTACTGTCAGAGGGTCAGTACTGAGGGAGTGCTGCACTGTCGGAGGGTCAGTACTGAGGGAGTGCTGCACTGTCGGAGGGTCAGTAATGAGGGAGTGCTGCACTGTCCGAGGGTCAGTACTGAGGGAGTGCTGCACTGTCAGAGGGTCAGTACTGAGGGAGTGCTGCACTGTCAGAGGGACAGTACTGAGGGAGTGCTGCACTGTCAGAGGGTCAGTACTGAGGGAGTGCTGCACTGACAGAGGGTCAGTACTGAGGGAGTGCTGCACTGTCAGAGGGACAGTACTGAGGGAGTGCCGCACTGTCGGAGTGTCAGTGCTGAGGGAGTGCTGCACTGTAGGAGGCTCAGTACTGAGGGGTTGCTGCACTGTCAGAGGGTCAGTACTGAGGGAGTGCTGCACTGTCGGAGGGTCAGTACTGAGGGAGTGCTGCACTGTCAAAGGGTCAGTACTGAGGGAGTGCTGCCCTGTCAGAGGGTCAGTACTGAGGGAGTGCTGCACTGTCAGAGGGTCAGTACTGCGGGAGTGCTGCACTGTCAGAGGGTCAGTACTGAGGGACTGTTGCAATGTCAGAGAGTCAGTACTGAGGGAGTGCCGCACTGTCGGAGCGTCAGTACTGAGGGAGTGCAGCACTGTCAGTGGGTCAGTACTGAGGGAGTGCTGCACTGTCAGTGGGTCAGTACTGAGGGAGTGCTGCACTGTCAGAGGATCAGTACTGAGGGAGTGCTGCACTGTCAGAGGGTCAGTACTGAGGGAGTGCCGTACTGTCAGAGGGTCAGTACTGAGGGAGTGCTGCACTGTCGGAGGGTCAGTACTGAGGGAGTGCTGCACTGTCGGAGGGTCAGTAATGAGGGAGTGCTGCACTGTCCGAGGGTCAGTACTGAGGGAGTGCTGCACTGTCAGAGGGTCAGTACTGAGGGAGTGCTGCACTGTCAGAGGGACAGTACTGAGGGAGTGCTGCACTGTCAGAGGGACAGTACTGAGGGAGTGCTGCACTGTCAGAGGGTCAGTACTGGGGGAGTGCTGCACTGTCAGAGGGTCAGTAATGAGGGAGTGCTGCACTGTCAGAGGGTCAGTACTGAGGGAGTGCCGCACTGTCAGAGGGACAGTACTCAAGGAGTGCTGCACTGTCAGAGGGACAGTACTGAGGGAGTGCTGCACTGTCTGAGGGTCAGTACTGGGGGAGTGCTGCACTGTCAGAGGGTCAGTAATGTGGGAGTGCTGCAATGTCAGAGGATCAGTACTGAGGGTGTGCGACACTCTCAGAGGGTCAGTACTGAGGGAGTGCTGCACTGTTTGAGTGTCAGTACTGAGGGAGTGCTGCACTGTCAGTGGGACAGTACTGAGGGAGTGCCGCACTGTCAGAGGGTCAGTACTGATGGAGTGCCGCACTGTCAGAGGGACAGTACTCAGGGAGTGCTGCACTGTCAGAGGGACAGTACTGAGGGAGTGCTGCACTGTCAGAGGGTCAGTACTGAGGGAGTGCTGCACTTTCAGAGGGTCAGTACTGAGGGAGTGCTGCACTGTCAGAGGGTCAGTACTGAGGGAGTGCAGCACTGTCGGAGGGTCAGTCCTGAGGGAGTGCTGCACTGTAGGAGGCTCAGTACTGAGCGGTTGCCGCACTGTCAGAGGGGCAGTACTGAGGGAGTGCTGCACTGTCGGAGGGTCAGTACTGAGGGAGTGCTGCACTGTCAGAGGGTCAGTACTGAGGGAGTGCTGCCCTGTCAGAGGGTCAGTACTGAGGGATTGCTGCACTGTCAGAGGGTCAGTACTGAGGGAGTGCTGCACTGTCGGAGGGTCAGTACTGAGGGAGTGTTGCAATGTCAGAGAGTCAGTACTGAGGGAGTGCCGCACTGTCGGAGCGTCAGTACTGAGGGAGTGCAGCACTGTTTGAGTGTAAGTACTGAGGGAGTGCTGCACTGTCAGTGGGTCAGTACTGAGGGAGTGCTGCACGGTCAGAGGGCCAGTACTGCGGGAGTGCCACACTGTCAGAGTGACAGTACTGAGGGAGTGCTGCACTGTCAGAGGGTCAGTACTGAGGGAGTGCCGCACTGTCAGAGGGTCAGTACTGAGGGAGTGCTGCAGTGTCGGAGGGTCAGTACTGAGGGAGTGCTGCACTGTCGGAGGGTCACTACTGAGGGAGTGCTGTACTGTCAGAGGCTCAGTACTGAGGGAGTTATGCATTGTCAGAGGGTCAGTACTGAGGGAGTGCTGCACTGTCAGAGGGTCAGTACTGAGGGAGTGCTGCACTGTCAGAGGGTCAGTACTGAGGGAGTGCTGCACTGTCAGAGGGTCAGTACTGAGGGAGTGCTGCACTGTCAGAGGGTCAGTAAAGAGGAAGTGCGGCACTGTCAGAGGGTCAGTACTGAGGGAGTGCTGCACTGTCAGAGGGTCAGTACTGAGGGAGTGCTGCACTGTCAGAGGGTCAGTACTGAGGGAGTGCTGCACTGTCAGAGGGTCAGTACTGAGGGAGTGCTGCACTGCCAGAGGGACAGTACTGAGGGAGTGCTGCACTGTCAGAGGGTCAGTACTGAGGGAGTGCTGCACTGTCAGAGGGTCAGTACTGAGGGAGTGCTGCACTGCCAGAGGGACAGTACTCAGGGAGTGCTGCACTGTCAGAGGGACAGTACTGAGGGAGTGCTGCACTATCAGAGGGTCAGTACTGAGGAGGTGCTGCACTGTCGGAGGGTCAGTACTGAGGGAGTGCTGCACTGTCAGAGTGTCAGTACTGAGGGAGTGCTGCACTGTCAGAGTGTCAGTATTGAGGGAGTGCTGCACTGTCAGAGGGTCAGTACTGAGGGAGTGTGGCACTGTCGGGGGGTCAGTACTGAGGGAGTGCTGCACTGTCAGAGGGTCAGTAATGAGGGAGTGCAGCACTGTCAGAGGGTCAGTACTGAGGGAGTGCTGCACTGTCAGAGTGTCAGTATTGAGGGAGTGCTGCACTGTCAGAGGGTCAGTACTGAGGGAGTGCTGCACTGTCAGAGGGTCAGTCCTGAGGGAGTGCTGCACTGTCGAAGTGTCAGTACTGAGGGAGTGCTGCACTGTCGGAGGGTCAGTACTGAAGGATTGCCGCACTGTCGGAGGGTCAGTACTGAGGGAGTGCTGCACTGTCAGTGGGTCTGTACTGAGTGAGTGCTGCACTGTCAGAGGGTCAGTACTGAGGGAGTGCTGCACTGTCGGAGGGTCAGTAATAAGGGAGTGCTGCACTGTCAGAGGGTCAGTACTGAAGGAATGCCGCACTGTCGGAGGGCCAGTACTGAGGGAGTGCGGCACTGTCGGAGGGTCAGTACTGAAAGAGTGCCGCAATGTCGGAGGGTCAGTACTGAGGGAGTGCCGCACTGTCTGAGGGTCAGTACTGAGGGAGTGCTGCACTGTCAGAGGGTCAGTACTGAGTGAGTGCTGCACTTTCTGAGGGTCAGTACTGAGGGAGTGCTGCACTGTCGGAGGGTCAGTACTGAGGGAGTGCCGCACTGTCTGAGGGTCAGTACTGAGTGAGTGCTGCACAGTCAGAGGGTCAGTACTGAGGGTGTGCCGCAATGTCAGAGGATCAGTACTGAGGGAATGCGGCACTGTCAGAGGGACAGTACTGAGGGAGTGCTGCACTGTCTGAGGGTCAGTACTGGGGGAGTGCTGCACTGTCAGAGGGTCAGTACTGAGGGAGTGCCGCACTGTCGGAGGGTCAGTGCTGAGGGAGTGCTGCACTGTAGGAGGCTCAGTACTGAGGGGTTGCTGCACTGTCAGAGGGTCAGTACTGAGGGAGTGCTGCACTGTCGGAGGGTCAGTACTGAGGGAGTGCTGCACTGTCAAAGGGTCAGTACTGAGGGAGTGCTGCCCTGTCAGAGGGTCAGTACTGAGGGAGTGCTGCACTGTCAGAGGGTCAGTACTGCGGGAGTGCTGCACTGTCAGAGGGTCAGTACTGAGGGACTGTTGCAATGTCAGAGAGTCAGTACTGAGGGAGTGCCGCACTGTCGGAGCGTCAGTACTGAGGGAGTGCAGCACTGTCAGTGGGTCAGTACTGAGGGAGTGCTGCACTGTCAGTGGGTCAGTACTGAGGGAGTGCTGCACTGTCAGAGGATCAGTACTGAGGGAGTGCTGCACTGTCAGAGGGTCAGTACTGAGGGAGTGCCGTACTGTCAGAGGGTCAGTACTGAGGGAGTGCTGCACTGTCGGAGGGTCAGTACTGAGGGAGTGCTGCACTGTCGGAGGGTCAGTAATGAGGGAGTGCTGCACTGTCCGAGGGTCAGTACTGAGGGAGTGCTGCACTGTCAGAGGGTCAGTACTGAGGGAGTGCTGCACTGTCAGAGGGACAGTACTGAGGGAGTGCTGCACTGTCAGAGGGACAGTACTGAGGGAGTGCTGCACTGTCTGAGGGTCAGTACTGGGGGAGTGCTGCACTGTCAGAGGGTCAGTAATGTGGGAGTGCTGCAATGTCAGAGGGTCAGTACTGAGGGTGTGCGACACTCTCAGAGGGTCAGTCATGAGGGAGTGCTGCACTGTTTGAGTGTCAGTACTGAGGGAGTGCTGCACTGTCAGTGGGACAGTACTGAGGGAGTGCCGCACTGTCAGAGGGTCAGTACTGATGGAGTGCCGCACTGTCAGAGGGACAGTACTCAGGGAGTGCTGCACTGTCAGAGGGACAGTACTGAGGGAGTGCTGCACTGTCAGAGGGTCAGTACTGAGGGAGTGCTGCACTTTCAGAGGGTCAGTACTGAGGGAGTGCTGCACTGTCAGAGGGTCAGTACTGAGGGAGTGCAGCACTGTCGGAGGGTCAGTCCTGAGGGAGTGCTGCACTGTAGGAGGCTCAGTACTGAGGGGTTGCCGCACTGTCAGAGGGTCAGTACTGAGGGAGTGCTGCACTGTCGGAGGGTCAGTACTGAGGGAGTGCTGCACTGTCAGAGGGTCAGTACTGAGGGAGTGCTGCCCTGTCAGAGGGTCAGTACTGAGGGATTGCTGCACTGTCAGAGGGTCAGTACTGAGGGAGTGCTGCACTGTCGGAGGGTCAGTACTGAGGGAGTGTTGCAATGTCAGAGAGTCAGTACTGAGGGAGTGCCGCACTGTCGGAGCGTCAGTACTGAGGGAGTGCAGCACTGTTTGAGTGTAAGTACTGAGGGAGTGCTGCACTGTCAGTGGGTCAGTACTGAGGGAGTGCTGCACGGTCAGAGGGCCAGTACTGAGTGAGTGCCACACTGTCAGAGTGACAGTACTGAGGGAGTGCTGCACTGTCAGAGGGTCAGTACTGAGGGAGTGCCGCACTGTCAGAGGGTCAGTACTGAGGGAGTGCTGCAGTGTCGGAGGGTCAGTACTGAGGGAGTGCTGCACTGTCGGAGGGTCACTACTGAGGGACTGCTGTACTGTCAGAGGCTCAGTACTGAGGGAGTTATGCATTGTCAGAGGGTCAGTACTGAGGGAGTGCTGCACTGTCAGAGGGTCAGTACTGAGGGAGTGCTGCACTGTCAGAGGGTCAGTACTGAGGGAGTGCTGCACTGTCAGAGGGTCAGTACTGAGGGAGTGCTGCACTGTCAGAGGGTCAGTAAAGAGGAAGTGCGGCACTGTCAGAGGGTCAGTACTGAGGGAGAGCTGCACTGTCAGAGGGTCAGTACTGAGGGAGTGCTGCACTGTCAGAGGGTCAGTACTGAGGGAGTGCTGCACTGTCAGAAGGTCAGTACTGAGGGAGTGCTGCACTGCCAGAGGGACAGTACTGAGGGAGTGCTGCACTGTCAGAGGGTCAGTACTGAGGGAGTGCTGCACTGTCAGAGGGTCAGTACTGAGGGAGTGCTGCACTGCCAGAGGGACAGTACTCAGGGAGTGCTGCACTGTCAGAGGGACAGTACTGAGGGAGTGCTGCACTATCAGAGGGTCAGTACTGAGGAGGTGCTGCACTGTCGGAGGGTCAGTACTGAGGGAGTGCTGCACTGTCAGAGTGTCAGTACTGAGGGAGTGCTGCACTGTCAGAGTGTCAGTATTGAGGGAGTGCTGCACTGTCAGAGGGTCAGTACTGAGGGAGTGTGGCACTGTCGGGGGGTCAGTACTGAGGGAGTGCTGCACTGTCAGAGGGTCAGTAATGAGGGAGTGCAGCACTGTCAGAGGGTCAGTACTGAGGGAGTGCTGCACTGTCAGAGTGTCAGTATTGAGGGAGTGCTGCACTGTCAGAGGGTCAGTACTGAGGGAGTGCTGCACTGTCAGAGGGTCAGTCCTGAGGGAGTGCTGCACTGTCGAAGTGTCAGTACTGAGGGAGTGCTGCACTGTCGGAGGGTCAGTACTGAAGGATTGCCGCACTGTCGGAGGGTGAGTACTGAGGGAGTGCTGCACTGTCAGTGGGTCTGTACTGAGTGAGTGCTGCACTGTCAGAGGGTCAGTACTGAGGGAGTGCTGCACTGTCGGAGGGTCAGTAATAAGGGAGTGCTGCACTGTCAGAGGGTCAGTACTGAAAGAGTGCCGCAATGTCGGAGGGTCAGTACTGAGGGAGTGCCGCACTGTCTGAGGGTCAGTACTGAGGGAGTGCTGCACTGTCAGAGGGTCAGTACTGAGCGAGTGCCGCACTTTCTGAGGGTCAGTACTGAGGGAGTGCTGCACTGTCGGAGGGTCAGTACTGAGGGAGTGCCGCACTGTCTGAGGGTCAGTACTGAGTGAGTGCTGCACAGTCAGAGGGTCAGTACTGAGGGTGTGCCGCAATGTCAGAGGATCAGTACTGAGGGAATGCGGCACTGTCTGGGGGTCAGTTCTGAGGGAGTGCTGCACTGTCAGAGGGTCAGTACTGAGCGAGTGCTGCACTGTCAGAGGGTCAGTCCTGAGGGAGTGCTGCACTGTCGAAGTGTCAGTACTGAGGGAGTGCTGCACTGTCAGTGGGACAGTACTGAGGGAGTGCCGCACTGTCAGAGGGTCAGTACTGATGGAGTGACGCACTGTCAGAGGGACAGTACTCAGGGAGTGCTGCACTGTCTGAGGGACAGTACTGAGGGAGTGCTGCACTGTCAGAGGGTCAGTACTGAGGGAGTGCTGCACTGTCAGAGGGTCAGTACTGAGGGAGTGCTGCACTGTCAAAGGGACAGTACTGAGGGAGTGCCGCACTGTCGTAGGGTCTGTCCTGAGGGAGTGCTGCACTGTAGGAGGCTCAGTACTGAGGGGTTGCCGCACTGTCAGAGGGACAGTACTGAGGGAGTGCTGCACTGTCAGAGGGTCAGTACTGAGGGAGTGCTGCACTGTCAGAGGGTCAGTACTGAGGGAGTGCTGCACTGTCAAAGGGACAGTACTGAGGGAGTGCCGCACTGTCGGAGGGTCTGTCCTGAGGGAGTGCTGCACTGTAGGAGGCTCAGTACTGAGGGGTTGCCGCACTGTCAGAGGGTCAGTACTGAGGGAGTGCTGCACTGTCAGAGGGTCAGTACTGAGGGAGTGCTGCACTGTCAGAGGGTCAGTACTGAAGGAATGCCGCACTGTCGGAGGGCCAGTACTGAGGGATTGCGGCACTGTCGGAGGGTCAGTACTGAAAGAGTGCCGCAATGTCGGAGGGTCAGTAGTGAGGGAGTGCCGCACTGTCTGAGGGTCAGTACTGAGGGAGTGCTGCACTGTCAGAGGGTCAGTACTGAGTGAGTGCTGCACTTTCTGAGGGTCAGTACTGAGGGAGTGCTGCACTGTCGGAGGGTCAGTACTGAGGGAGTGCCGCACTGTCTGAGGGTCAGTAGTGAGTGAGTGCTGCACTGTCAGAGGGTCAGTACTGAGGGTGTGCCGCAATGTCAGAGGTTCAGTACTGAGGGAATGCGGCACTGTCTGGGGGTCAGTTCTGAGGGAGTGCTGCACTGTCAGAGGGTCAGTACTGAGCGAGTGCTGCACTGTCAGAGGGTCAGTCCTGAGGGAGTGCTGCACTGTCGAAGTGTCAGTACTGAGGGAGTGCTGCACTGTCGGAGGGTCAGTACTGAAGGATTGCCGCACTGTCGGAGGGTCAGTACTGAGGGAGTGCCGCTCTGTCAGAGGGTCAGTACTGAGGTGGTGCTGCACTGTCGGAGGGTCAGTACTGAGGGAGTGCTGCACTGTCAGAGGGTCAGTACTGAGGGAGTGCTGCACTGTCAGAGTGTCAGTATTGAGGGAGTGCTGCACTGTCAGAGGGTCAGTACTGAGGGAGTCTGGCACTGTCGGGGTGTCAGTACTGAGGGAGTTCTGCACTGTCAGAGGGTCAGTAATGAGGGAGTGCAGCACTGTCAGAAAGTCAGTACTGAGGGAGTGCTGCACTGTCAGAGTGTCAGTACTGAGGGAGTGCTGCACTGTCAGAGGGTCAGTCCTGAGGGAGTGCTGCACTGTCGAAGTGTCAGTACTGAGGGAGTGCTGCACTGTCGGAGGGTCAGTACTGAAGGATTGCCGCACTGTCGGAGGGTCAGTACTGAGGGAGTGCTGCACTCTCAGTGGGTCTGTACTGAGTGAGTGCTGCACTGTCAGAGGGTCAGTACTGAGGGAGTGCTGCACTGTCGGAGGGTGAGTACTGAGGGAGTGCTGCACTGTCAGAGGGTCAGTACTGAAGGAATGCCGCACTGTTGGAGGGTCAGTACTGACGGAGTGCGGCACTGTCGGAGGGTCAGTACTGAAAGAGTGCCGCAATGTCGGAGGGTCAGTACTGAGGGAGTGCCGCACTGTCTGAGGGTCAGTACTGAGGGAGTGCTGCACTGTCAGAGGGTCAGTACTGAGTGAGTGCTGCACTTTCTGAGGGTCAGTACTGAGGGAGTGCTGCACTGTCGGAGGGTCAGGACTGAGGGAGTGCCGCACTGTCTGAGGGTCAGTACTGAGTGAGTGCTGCACAGTCAGAGGGTCAGTACTGAGGGAGTGCCGCAATGTCAGAGGTTCAGTACTGAGGGAATGCGGCACTGTCTGGGGGTCAGTTCTGAGGGAGTGCTGCACTGTCAGAGGGTCAGTACTGAGCGAGTGCTGCACTGTCAGAGGGTCAGTCCTGAGGGAGTGCTGCACTGTCGAAGTGTCAGTACTGAGGGAGTGCTGCACTGTCGGAGGGTCAGTACTGAAGGATTGCCGCACTGTCAGAGGGTCAGTACTGAGGGAGTGCCGCACTGTCGGAGGGTCAGTACTGAGGGAGTGCCGCTCTGTCAGAGGGTCAGGACTGAGCGTGTGCTGCACTGTCAGTGGGTCTGTACTGAGTGAGTGCTGCACTGTCAGAGGGTCAGTACTGAGGGATTGAGGCACTGTCGGAGGGTCAGTACTGAGGGAGTGCCGCACTGTCGGAGGGTCAGTACTGAGGGAGTGCCGCACTGTCTGAGGGTCAGTACTGAGGGAGTGCTGCACTGTCAGAGGGTCAGTACTGAGGGAGTGCTGCACTGTCAGAGGGTCATTACTGAGGGAGTGCTGCACTGTCAGAGGGTCAGTCCTGAGGGAGTGCTGCACTGTCGAAGTGTCAGTACTGAGGGAGTGCTGCACTGTCGGAGGGTCAGTACTGAAGGATTGCCGCACTGTCAGAGGGTCAGTACTGAGGGAGTGCCGCACTGTCGGAGGGTCAGTACTGAGGGAGTGCCGCTCTGTCAGAGGGTCAGTACTGAGCGTGTGCTGCACTGTCAGTGGGTCTGTACTGAGTGAGTGCTGCACTGTCAGAGGGTCAGTACTGAGGGATTGAGGCACTGTCGGAGGGTCAGTACTGAGGGAGTGCCGCACTGTCGGAGGGTCAGTACTGAGGGAGTGCCGCACTGTCTGAGGGTCAGTACTGAGGGAGTGCTGCACTGTCAGAGGGTCAGTACTGAGGGAGTGCTGCACTGTCAGAGGGTCATTACTGAGGGAGTGCTGCACTGTCAGAGTGTCAGTACTGACTGATTGCAGCACTGTCAGAGTGTTAGTACTGAGGGAGTGCCGCACTGTCAGAGGGTCAGTTCTGAGGGAGTGCTGCACTTTCAGAGTGTCAGTACTGAGGGAGTGCTGCACTGTCAGAGGGTCAGTACTGAGGGAGTGCTGCACTGTCAGAGGGTCAGTACTGAGGGAGTGCTGCACTGTCGGAGGGTCAGTACTGAGGGAGTGCTGCACTGTCAGAGGGTCAGTACTGAGGGAGTGCTGCACTGTCAAATGTTCAGTACTGAGGGAGTGCCGCACTGTCAGAGGGTCAGTACTGAGGGAGTGCTGCACTGTCAAATGTTCAGTACTGAGGGAGTGCCGCACTGTCAGAGGGTCAGTACTGAGGGAGTGCTGCACTGTCAGAGGGTCAGTGCTGAGGGAGTGCCGCACTGTCAGAGGGTCAGTAATGAGCGAGTGCTGCAATGTCAGACGGTCAGTACTGAGGGAGTGCTGCACTGTTGGATGGTCAGTACTGAGGGAGTGCTGCACTGTCAGAGGGTCAGTACTGAGGGAGTGCTGCACTGTGAGAGGGTCAGTACTGAGGGTGTGCTTCACTTTCAGAGGGTCAGTAGTGAGGGAGTGCTGCACTGTCAGAGGGTCAGTACTGAGGGAGTGCTGCACTTTCAGAGGGTCAGTAGTGAGGGAGTGCTGCACTGTCCGAGCGTTAGTACTGAGGGAGTTCAGCACCGTCAGAGGGTCAGTACTGAGGGAGTGCCGCACTGTCAGAGGGTCAGTACTGAGGGAGTGCTGCACTGTCAGAGGGTCAGTACTGAAGGAGTGCCGTCCTGTCAGAGGGTCTGTACTGAGGGAGTGCCGCACTGTCAGAGGGTCAGTGCTGAGGGAGTGCTGCACTGTCAGAGGGTCAGTACTGAGGGAGTGCTGCACTGTCGGAGGGTCAGTACTGAGGGAGTGCTGCACTGTCAGAGGGTCAGTACTGAGGGAGTGCTGCACTGTCAGAGGGTCAGTTCTGAGGGAGTGCTGCACTGTCAGAGTGTCAGTACTGAGGGAGTGCTGCACTGTCAGAAGGTCAGTACTGAGGGAGTGCTGCACTGTCAGAGGATCAGTACTGAGGGAGTGCTGCACTGTCAGAGGGTCACTACTGAGGGAGTGACACACTGTCAGAGGGTCAGTACTGAGGGAGTGCTGCACTGTCAGAGGGTCAGTACTGAGGCAGTGCTGCACTGTCAGAGGGTCAGTACTGAGGGAGTGCTGCACTGTCAGAGGGTCAGTACTGAGGGAGTGCTGCACTGTCGGAGGGTCAGTACTGAGGGAGTGCCGCACTGTCAGAGGGTCAGTACTGAAGGAGTGCCGTCCTGTCAGAGGGTCTGTACTGAGGGAGTGCCGCACTGTCAGAGGGTCAGTGCTGAGGGAGTGCTGCACTGTCAGAGGGTCAGTACTGAGGGAGTGCTGCACTGTCGGAGGGTCAGTACTGAGGGAGTGCTGCACTGTCAGAGGGTCAGTACTGAGGGAGTGCTGCACTGTCAGAGGGTCAGTACTGAGGGAGTGCTGCACTGTCAGAGTGTCAGTACTGAGGGAGTGCTGCACTGTCAGAAGGTCAGTACTGAGGGAGTGCTGCACTGTCAGAGGATCAGTACTGAGGGAGTGCTGCACTGTCAGAGGGTCACTACTGAGGGAGTGACACACTGTCAGAGGGTCAGTACTGAGGGAGTGCTGCACTGTCAGAGGGTCAGTACTGAGGCAGTGCTGCACTGTCAGAGAGTCAGTACTGAGGGAGTGCTGCACTGTCAGAGGGTCAGTACTGAGGGAGTTTGCACTGTCAGAGGGTCAGTACTGAGGGATTGCTGCACTGTCAGAGGGTCAGTACTGAGGGAGTGCTGCACTGTCAGAGGGTCAGTACTGAGGGATTGCTGCACTATTGGAGGGTCAGTACTGAGGGAGTGCTGCACTTTCAGAGGAGCTGTCTTTCATGATGAGTCATGGAACTGATTCCCAACTCTCGGATGCGGGTGTAATATCCCACAGCCGCTATATGAAATGTTCAGAAGCTGGGAGGGTGAGAGTAATTCTCACCCGAGACCTGATGCAAACATCACTGAAACAAAGAGATGATCGGGGTCATGAAAGCCTGGCTGTTTGTGGGAGCTTGCTGTGCACACATTGGTGGCTTGTCCTCTGACAGGACAATGTTTGGAACATCATTGACTGGGTGTGAATCAGATGGAGATGGGGCTGTGATGGTGAGCGGTGTATTCCCATTCACTCTCTCTCTCTCCTTTACAGCAAGGGCTGGTTTCCATACGCCTACACTGAACCCGTCCAAGAGGATATCACAGGGCGACGACCCTCCTCCAAGTAAGTGGTTAAATCCAGACTTCCCAAATCACTGGAAAAATCAGGAAACCCTATCCCAAAACCTAACATAACCCTAACACTAACCCTAACCCAATGGAACCAAACCCCTTCCCGTTCACTCCCACTGTACACAATCCCAATGGACCCAAACCCCATCCCGTTCACTCCCACAGTACACAATCCCAATGGAACCAAACCCCTTCACGTTCACTCCCACTGTACACAATCCCAATGGAACCAAACCCCTTCCAGTTCTGTCACACTGTACACAATCCCAATGGACCCAAACCCTGTCCCGTTCACTCCCACTGTATACAATCCCAATGGACCCAAACCCCTTCCCTTTCACTCCCACTGTACACAATCCCAATCCCAAACCCCTTCCCGTTCACTCCCACTGTACACAATCCCAATCCCAAACCCCTTCCCGTTCACTCCCACTGTACACAATCCCAATGGACCCAAACCCCTTCCCATTCACTCCCACTGTACACAATCCCAATGGACCCAAACCCCTTCCCGTTCACTCCCACTCTACACAATCCCAATGGACCCAAAACCCCTTCCCGTTCACTCCCACTGTACACAATCCCAATGGAACCAAACCCCTTCCCGTTCACTCCCACTGTACACAATAGCAATCCCAAACCCCTTCCCGTTCACTCCCACTCTACACAATCCCAATGGATCCAAACCCCTTCCCCTTCACTCCCACTGTACACAATCCCAATGGACCCAAACCCCTTCCCGTTCACTCCCACAGTACACAATACCAATGGCCCCAAACCCCTTCCCGTTCACTCCCACTGTACACACTCCCAATCCCAAACCCCTTCCCGTTCACTCCCACCGTACACAATCCCAATCCCAAACCCTTTCCCGATCACTCCCACTCTACACAATCCCAATGGACTCAAAACCCTTCCTGTTCACTCCCGCTGCACACAATCCCAATGGACCCAAACCCCTTCCCGTTCACTCCCACTGTACACAATCCCAATGGACACAAACCCCTTCCCGTTCACTCCCACTGTACACAATCCCAATGGATCCAAAAACCTTCCCGTTCAGTGCCAATGTACACAATCCCATTGGACCCAAACAACTTCCTGTTTAGTTCCACTGTACAAAATCCCAATCACAAAACCATTTCCCTTTCAGACCCACTGTACACAATCCCAATCCCAAATCCCTTCCGGTTCACTCCCACCATACAAAATCCCAATGGACCCTAACCGCTTCCCGTTCACTCCCACTGTACACAATCCCAATAGAACCAAACCCCTTCCCGTTCACTCCCACTGTACACAATCCCAATCCCAAACCCCTTCCCGTTCACTCCCACTGTACACAATCCCAATGGACCCAAACCACTTCCCCTTCACTCCCACTGTACACAATCCCAATCCCAAACCCCTTCCCGTTCACTCCCACTGTACACAATCCCAACGGACCCAAACCCCTTCCCGTTCACTCCCACTGTACACAATCCCAATGGACCCAAACCCCTTCCCCTTCACTCCCACTGTACACAATCCCAACGGACCCAAACCCCTTCCCGTTCACTCCCACTGTACACAATCCCAATCCCAAACCCCTTCCCGTTCACTCCCACTGTACACAATCCCAATGGACCCAAACCCCTTCCCGTTCACTCCCACTGTACACAATCCCAATCCCAAACCCCTTTCCATTCACTCCCATTGTACACAATCCCAATGGACCCAAACCCCTTCCCGTTCACTTCCACTGTACACAATCCCAATGGACCCAAACCCCTTCCCGTTCACTCCCACTGTACACAATCCCAAACCCCTTCCCGTTCACTTCCCACTGTACACAATCCCAATGGACCCAAACCCCTTCCCGTTCACTCCCGCTATACAGAATTCCAATCCCAAACCCCTGCCCGTTCACTCCCACTGTACACAATCCCAATGGACCCAAACCCCTTCCCGTTCACTCCCACTGTACACAATCCCAATGGACCCAAACCCGTTCCCGTTCACTCCCACTGTACACAATCCTAATCCCAAACCCCTTCCCATTCACTCCCACTGTACACAATCCCAATGGACCCAAAACCCTTCCCGTTCACTCCCACTCTACACAATCCCAATGGACCCAAACCCCTTCCCGTTCACTCCCACTCTACACAATCCCAATGGACCCAAACCCCTTCCCATTCACTCCCACTGTACACAATCCCAATGGACCCAAACCCCTTCCCGTTCACTCCCACTGTACACAATCCCAATGGACCCAAACCCCTTCCCATTCACTCCCACTGTACACAATCCCAATGGACCCAAACCCCTTCCCGTTCACTCCCACTGTACACAATCCCAATCCCAAACCCCTTCCCGTTCACTCCCACTGTACACAATCCCAATGGACCCAAACCCCTTCCCGTTCACTCCCACTGTACACAATCCCAATCCCAAACCCCTTCCCCTTCACTCCCACTGTACACAATCCCAATGGAACCAAACCCCTTCCCGTTAACTCCCACTGTACACAATCTCAATGGACCCAAAACCCCTTCCCGTTCACTCCCATTGTACACAATCCCAATGGACCCAAACCCCTTCCCGTTCACTCCCACTGTACACAATCCCAATGGAACCAAACCCCTTCCCGTTAACTCCCACTGTACACAATCTCAATGGACCCAAAACCCCTTCCCGTTCACTCCCACTGTACACAATCCCAATCCCAAACCCCTTCCCATTCACTCCCACTGTACACAATCCCAATGGACCCAAACCCCTTCCCGTTAACTCCCACTGTACACAATCTCAATGGACCCAAAACCCTTCCCGTTCACTCCCACAGTATACAATCCCAATGGCCCCAAAACCCTTCTCATTCAACCCCACTGTACACAATCCCAATGGACCCAAACTCCTTCCTGTTCACTCCCACTGTGCACAATCCCAAAGGACTCAAACCCCTTCCCGTTCACTCCCACTGTACACAATCCCAATCCCAAACCCCTTCCCGTTAACTCCCACTGTACACAATCCCAAACCCAAACCCCTTCCCGTTCACTCCCACTGTATACAATTCCAATGGAGCCAAACCCCTTCCCGTTCACTCCCACTCTACACAATCCCAAAGGACCCAAACCCCTTCCCGTTCACTCCCACTGTACACAATCCCAATGGACCCAAACCCCTTCCCGTTCACTCCCACTGTATACAATCCCAATGGACCCAAACCCCTTCCCGTTCACTCCCACTGTATACAATCTCAATGGACCCAAACCCCTTCCCGTTCACTCCCACTGTACACAATCCCAAAGGACTCAAACCCCTTCCCGTTCACTCCCACTGTACACAATTCCAATGGATCCAAACCTTTTCCCGTTCACTCCCACTGTACACAATCCCAATCCCAAACCCCTTCCCGTTCACTCCCACTGTACACAATCCTAATGGAGCCAAACCCCTTCACGTTCACTCCCACTGTACACAATCCCAATCCCAAACCCCTTCCCGTTCACTCCCACTGTACACAATCCCAATGAACCCAAACAACTTCCTGTTTTGTCCCACTGTGCACAATCCCAATGGACCCAAACCCCTTCCCGTTCACTCCCACTGTACACAATCCCAATGGACCCAAACCCCTTCCCGTTCACTCCCACTGTACACAATCCCAATGGACCCAAACCCCTTCCCGTTCACTCCCACTGTACACAATCCCAATCCCAAACCCCTTCCCATTCACTCCCACTGTACACAATCCCAATGGACCCAAACACCTTCCCGTTCACTCCCACTGTACACAATCCCAATCCCAAACCCCTTCCCGTTCACTCCCACTGTACACAATCCCAAACCCAAACCCCTTCCCGTTCACTCCCACTGTACACAATCCCGATGGACCCAAACCCCTTCCGTTCACTCCCACTGTACAATCCCAATGGACCCAAACCCCTTCCCGTTCACTCCCACTGTACACAATCCCAATCCCAAACCCCTTCCCGTTCACTCCCACTGTACACAATCCCAATCCCAAAACCCTTCCCATTCACACCCGCCGTACACAATCCCAACGGACCCGAACACCTTCCCGTTCACTCCCTCTGTACACAATCCCAATCCCAAACACCTTCCCGTTAACTCCCACTGTACACAATCCCAACGGACCCAAACCCCTTCCCGTTCACTCCCACTGTACACAATCCCAATCCCAAACCCCTTCTCGTTCACTCCCACTTTACACAATCCCAATGGACCCAAACCCCTTCCCATTCACTCCCACTGTACACAATCCCAATCCCAAACCCCTTCCTGTTCACTCCCACTGTACACAATCCCAATCCCAAACCCCTTCCCCTTCACTCCCACTGTACACAATCCCAATGGAACCAAACCCCTTCCCGTTAACTCCCACTGTACACAATCTCAATGGACCCAAAACCCCTTCCCATTCACTCCCATTGTACACAATCCCAATGGACCCAAACCCCTTCCCGTTCACTCCCACTGTACACAATCCCAATCCCAAACCCCTTCCCGTTCACTTCCACTGTACACAATCCCAATGGACCCAAACCCCTTCCCGTTCACTCCCACTGTACACAATCCCAATGGACCCAAACCCGTTCCCGTTCACTCCCACTGTACACAATCCTAATCCCAAACCCCTTCCCATTCACTCCCACTGTACACAATCCCAATGGACCCAAACCCCTTCCCGTTCACTCCCACTCTACACAATCCCAATGGACCCAAACCCCTTCCCGTTCACTCCCACTCTACACAATCCCAATGGACCCAAACCCCTTCCCATTCACTCCCACTGTACACAATCCCAATGGACCCAAACCCCTTCCCGTTCACTCCCACTGTACACAATCCCAATGGACCCAAACCCCTTCCCATTCACTCCCACTGTACACAATCCCAATGGACCCAAACCCCTTCCCGTTCACTCCCACTGTACACAATCCCAATCCCAAACCCCTTCCCGTTCACTCCCACTGTACACAATCCCAATGGACCCAAACCCCTTCCCGTTCACTCCCACTGTACACAATCCCAATCCCAAACCCCTTCCCCTTCACTCCCACTGTACACAATCCCAATGGAACCAAACCCCTTCCCGTTAACTCCCACTGTACACAATCTCAATGGACCCAAAACCCCTTCCCGTTCACTCCCATTGTACACAATCCCAATGGACCCAAACCCCTTCCCGTTCACTCCCACTGTACACAATCCCAATGGAACCAAACCCCTTCCCGTTAACTCCCACTGTACACAATCTCAATGGACCCAAAACCCCTTCCCGTTCACTCCCACTGTACACAATCCCAATCCCAAACCCCTTCCCATTCACTCCCACTGTACACAATCCCAATGGACCCAAACCCCTTCCCGTTAACTCCCACTGTACACAATCTCAATGGACCCAAAACCCTTCCCGTTCACTCCCACAGTATACAATCCCAATGGCCCCAAAACCCTTCTCATTCAACCCCACTGTACACAATCCCAATGGACCCAAACTCCTTCCTGTTCACTCCCACTGTGCACAATCCCAAAGGACTCAAACCCCTTCCCGTTCACTCCCACTGTACACAATCCCAATCCCAAACCCCTTCCCGTTAACTCCCACTGTACACAATCCCAAACCCAAACCCCTTCCCGTTCACTCCCACTGTATACAATTCCAATGGAGCCAAACCCCTTCCCGTTCACTCCCACTCTACACAATCCCAATGGACCCAAACCCCTTCCCGTTCACTCCCACTGTACACAATCCCAATGGACCCAAACCCCTTCCCGTTCACTCCCACTGTATACAATCCCAATGGACCCAAACCCCTTCCCGTTCACTCCCACTGTATACAATCTCAATGGACCCAAACCCCTTCCCGTTCACTCCCACTGTACACAATCCCAAAGGACTCAAACCCCTTCCCGTTCACTCCCACTGTACACAATTCCAATGGATCCAAACCTTTTCCCGTTCACTCCCACTGTACACAATCCCAATCCCAAACCCCTTCCCGTTCACTCCCACTGTACACAATCCTAATGGAGCCAAACCCCTTCACGTTCACTCCCACTGTACACAATCCCAACGGACCCAAACCCCTTCCCGTTCACTCCCACTGTACACAATCCCAATGAACCCAAACAACTTCCTGTTTTGTCCCACTGTGCACAATCCCAATGGACCCAAACCCCTTCCCGTTCACTCCCACTGTACACAATCCCAATGGACCCAAACCCCTTCCCGTTCACTCCCACTGTACACAATCCCAATGGACCCAAACCCCTTCCCGTTCACTCCCACTGTACACAATCCCAATCCCAAACCCCTTCCCATTCACTCCCACTGTACACAATCCCAATGGACCCAAACACCTTCCCGTTCACTCCCACTGTACACAATCCCAATCCCAAACCCCTTCCCGTTCACTCCCACTGTACACAATCCCAAACCCAAACCCCTTCCCGTTCACTCCCACTGTACACAATCCCGATGGACCCAAACCCCTTCCGTTCACTCCCACTGTACAATCCCAATGGACCCAAACCCCTTCCCGTTCACTCCCACTGTACACAATCCCAATCCCAAACCCCTTCCCGTTCACTCCCACTGTACACAATCCCAATCCCAAAACCCTTCCCATTCACACCCGCCGTACACAATCCCAACGGACCCGAACACCTTCCCGTTCACTCCCTCTGTACACAATCCCAATCCCAAACACCTTCCCGTTAACTCCCACTGTACACAATCCCAACGGACCCAAACACCTTCCCGTTCACTCCCACTGTACACAATCCCAATCCCAAACCCCTTCCCGTTCACTCCCACTTTACACAATCCCAATGGACCCAAACCCCTTCCCATTCACTCCCACTGTACACAATCCCAATCCCAAACCCCTTCCTGTTCACTCCCACTGTACACAATCCCAATCCCAAACCCCTTCCCGTTCACTCCCACTTTACACAATCCCAATGGACCGAAACCCCTTCCCGTTCACTCCCACTGTACACAATCCCAATCCCAAACCCCTTCCCATTCACTCCCACTGTACACAATCCCAATGGACCCAAACCCCTTCCCGTTCACTCCCACTGTACACAATCCCAATCCCAAACCCCTTCCCGTTCACTTCCACTGTACACAATCCCAATGGACCCAAACCCCTTCCCGTTCACTCCCACTGTACACAATCCCAATGGACCCAAACCCGTTCCCGTTCACTCCCACTGTACACAATCCTAATCCCAAACCCCTTCCCATTCACTCCCACTGTACACAATCCCAATGGACCCAAACCCCTTCCCGTTCACTCCCACTCTACACAATCCCAATGGACCCAAACCCCTTCCCGTTCACTCCCACTCTACACAATCCCAATGGACCCAAACCCCTTCCCATTCACTCCCACTGTACACAATCCCAATGGACCCAAACCCCTTCCCGTTCACTCCCACTGTACACAATCCCAATGGACCCAAACCCCTTCCCATTCACTCCCACTGTACACAATCCCAATGGACCCAAACCCCTTCCCGTTCACTCCCACTGTACACAATCCCAATCCCAAACCCCTTCCCGTTCACTCCCACTGTACACAATCCCAATGGACCCAAACCCCTTCCCGTTCACTCCCACTGTACACAATCCCAATCCCAAACCCCTTCCCCTTCACTCCCACTGTACACAATCCCAATGGAACCAAACCCCTTCCCGTTAACTCCCACTGTACACAATCTCAATGGACCCAAAACCCCTTCCCGTTCACTCCCATTGTACACAATCCCAATGGACCCAAACACCTTCCCGTTCACTCCCACTGTACACAATCCCAATCCCAAACCCCTTCCCGTTCACTCCCACTGTACACAATCCCAATGGACCCAAACCCCTTCCCGTTCACTCCCACTGTACACAATCCCAATCCCAAACCCCTTCCCCTTCACTCCCACTGTACACAATCCCAATGGAACCAAACCCCTTCCCGTTAACTCCCACTGTACACAATCTCAATGGACCCAAAACCCCTTCCCGTTCACTCCCACTGTACACAATCCCAATCCCAAACCCCTTCCCATTCACTCCCACTGTACACAATCCCAATGGTCCCAAACCCCTTCCCGTTAACTCCCACTGTACACAATCTCAATGGACCCAAAACCCTTCCCGTTCACTCCCACAGTATACAATCCCAATGGCCCCAAAACCCTTCTCATTCAACCCCACTGTACACAATCCCAATGGACCCAAACTCCTTCCTGTTCACTCCCACTGTGCACAATCCCAAAGGACTCAAACCCCTTCCCGTTCACTCCCACTGTACACAATACCAATCCCAAACCCCTTCCCGTTAACTCCCACTGTACACAATCCCAAACCCAAACCCCTTCCCGTTCACTCCCACTGTATACAATTCCAATGGAGCCAAACCCCTTCCCGTTCACTCCCACTCTACACAATCCCAATGGACCCAAACCCCTTCCCGTTCACTCCCACTGTACACAATCCCAATGGACCCAAACCCCTTCCCGTTCACTCCCACTGTATACAATCCCAATGGACCCAAACCCCTTCCCGTTCACTCCCACTGTATACAATCTCAATGGACCCAAACCCCTTCCCGTTCACTCCCACTGTACACAATCCCAAAGGACTCAAACCCCTTCCCGTTCACTCCCACTGTACACAATTCCAATGGATCCAAACCTTTTCCCGTTCACTCCCACTGTACACAATCCCAATCCCAAACCCCTTCCCGTTCACTCCCACTGTACACAATCCTAATGGAGCCAAACCCCTTCACGTTCACTCCCACTGTACACAATCCCAATCCCAAACCCCTTCCCGTTCACTCCCACTGTACACAATCCCAATGAACCCAAACAACTTCCTGTTTTGTCCCACTGTGCACAATCCCAATGGACCCAAACCCCTTCCCGTTCACTCCCACTGTACACAATCCCAATGGACCCAAACCCCTTCCCGTTCACTCCCACTGTACACAATCCCAATGGACCCAAACCCCTTCCCGTTCACTCCCACTGTACACAATCCCAATCCCAAACCCCTTCCCATTCACTCCCACTGTACACAATCCCAATGGACCCAAACACCTTCCCGTTCACTCTCACTGTACACAATCCCAATCCCAAACCCCTTCCCGTTCACTCCCACTGTACACAATCCCAAACCCAAACCCCTTCCCGTTCACTCCCACTGTACACAATCCCGATGGACCTAAACCCCTTCCGTTCACTCCCACTGTACAATCCCAATGGACCCAAACCCCTTCCCGTTCACTCCCACTGTACACAATCCCAATCCCAAACCCCTTCCCGTTCACTCCCACTGTACACAATCCCAATCCCAAAACCCTTCCCATTCACACCCGCCGTACACAATCCCAACGGACCCGAAGACCTTCCCGTTCACTCCCTCTGTACACAATCCCAATCCCAAACACCTTCCCGTTAACTCCCACTGTACACAATCCCAACGGACCCAAACCCCTTCCCGTTCACTCCCACTGTACACAATCCCAATCCCAAACCCCTTCCCGTTCACTCCCACTTTACACAATCCCAATGGACCCAAACCCCTTCCCATTCACTCCCACTGTACACAATCCCAATCCCAAACCCCTTCCTGTTCACTCCCACTGTACACAATCCCAATCCCAAACCCCTTCCCGTTCACTCCCACTTTACACAATCCCAATGGACCCAAACCCCTTCCCGTTCACTCCCACTGTACACAATCCCAATCCCAAACCCCTTCCCATTCACTCCCACTGTACACAATCCCAATGGACCCAAACCCCTTCCCGTTCACTCCCACTGTACACAATCCCAATCCCAAACCCCTTCCCGTTCACTTCCACTCTACACAATCCCAATGGACCCAAACCCCTTCCCGTTCACTCCCGCTGTACAGAATTACAATCCCAAACCCCTGCCCGTTCACTCCCACTGTACACAATCCCAATGGACCCAAACACCTTCCCGTTCACTCCCACTGTACACAATCCCAATGGACCCAAACCCCTTCCCGTTCACTCCCACTCTACACAATACCAATGGACCCAAACCCCTTCCCGTTCACTCCCACTCTACACAATCCCAATGGACCCAAACCCCTTCCCGTTCACTCCCACTGTACACAATCCCAATGGACCCAAACCCCTTCCCATTCACTCCCACTGTACACAATCCCAATGGACCCAAACCCCTTCCCGTTCACTCCCACTGTACACAATCCCAATCCCAAACCCCTTCCCATTCACTCCCACTGTACACAATCCCAATGGACCCAAACCCCTTCCCGTTCACTCCCACAGTACACAATCCCAATACCAAACCCCTTCCTGTTCACTCCCACTGTACACAATCCCAATGGAACCAAACCCCTTCCCGTTCACTCCCACTGTACACAATCCCAATGGACCTAATCCCCTTCCTGTTCACTCCCACTCTACACAATCCCAATGGACCCAAACTCCTTCCTGTTCACTCCCACTGTACACAATCCCAATCCCAAACCCCTTCTCGTTCACACCCACTGTACACAATCCCAATGGACCCAAACTCCTTCCTGTTCACTCCCACTCTACACAATCCCAATGGACCCAAACTCCTTCCTGTTCACTCCCACTGTACACAATCCCAATCCCAAACCCCTTCTCGTTCACACCCACTGTGCACAATCCCAAAGGACTCAAACCCCTTCCCGTTCACTCCCACTCTACACAATCCCAATCCCAAACCCCTTCCCGTTCACTCCCACTGTACACAATCCCAATCCCAAACCCCTTCCCGTTCACTCCCACTGTACACAGTCCCAATGGACCCAAACCCCTTCCCGTTCACTCCCACTGTATACAATTCCAATGGAGCCAAACCCCTTCCCGTTCGCTCCCACTCTACACAATCCCAATGGTCCCAAACCCCTTCCCGTTCACTCCCACTGTACACAATCCCAATGGACCCAAACCCCTTCCCGTTCACTCCCACTGTATACAATCCCAATGGACCCAAACCCCTTCCCGTTCACTCCCACTGTATACAATCCCAATGGACCCAAACCCCTTCCCGTTCACTCCCACTGTACACAATCCCAAAGGACTCAAACCCCTTCCCGTTCACTCCCACTGTACACAATCCCAATGGATCCAAACCTTTTCCCGTTCACTCCCACTGTACACAATCCCAATCCCAAACCCCTTCCCGTTCACTCCCACTGTACACAATCCTAATGGAGCCAAACCCCTTCACGTTCACTCCCACTATACACAATCCCAATCCCAAACCCCTTCCCGTTCACTCCCACTGTACACAATCCCAATGAACCCAAACAACTTCCTGTTTTGTCCCACTGTGCACAATCCCAATTGACCCAAACCCCTTCCCGTTCACTCCCACTGTACAGAATCCCAATGGACCCAAACCCCTTCCCGTTCACTCCCACTGTACACAATCCCAATCCCAAACCCCTTCCCATTCACTCCCACTGTACACAATCCCAATGGACCCAAACCCCTTCCCGTTCACTCCCACTGTACACAATCCCAATCCAAACCCCTTCCCGTTCACTCCCACTGTACACAATCCCAATCCCAAACCCCTTCCCGTTCACTCCCACTGTACACAATCCCAATGGACCCAAACCCTTTCCGTTCACTCCCACTGTACAATCCCAATGGACCCAAACCCCTTCCCGTTCACTCCCACTGTACACAATCCCAATCCCAAAACCCTTCCCATTCACACCCGCCGTACACAATCCCAACGGACCCGAACACCTTCCCGTTCACTCCCTCTGTACACAATCCCAATCCCAAACACCTTCCCGTTAACTCCCACTGTACACAATCCCAACGGACCTAAACCCCTTCCCGTTCACTCCCACTGTACACAATCCCAATCCCAAACCCTTTCCCGATCACTCCCACTCTACACAATCCCAATGGACTCAAAACCCTTCCTGTTCACTCCCGCTGCACACAATCCCAATGGACCCAAACCCCTTCCCGTTCACTCCCACTGTACACAATCCCAATGGACACAAACCCCTTCCCGTTCACTCCCACTGTACACAATCCCAATGGATCCGAAAACCTTCCCGTTCAGTCCCAATGTACACAATCCCATTGGACCCAAACAACTTCCTGTTTAGTTCCACTGTACAAAATCCCAATCCCAAAACCATTTCCCTTTCAGACCCACTGTACACAATCCCAATCCCAAATCCCTTCCGGTTCACTCCCACCATACAAAATCCCAATGGACCCTAACCGCTTCCCGTTCACTCCCACTGTACACAATCCCAATAGAACCAAACCCCTTCCCGTTCAGTCCCACTGTACACAATCCCAATCCCAAACCCCTTCCCTTTCACTCCCACTGTACACAATCCCAATGGACCCAAACCCCTTCCCCTTCACTCCCACTGTACACAATCCCAATCCCAAACCCCTTCCCGTTCACTCCCACTGTACACAATCCCAACGGACCCAAACCACTTCCCGTTCACTCCCACTGTACACAATCCCAATCCCAAACCCCTTCCCGTTCACTCCCACTGTACACAATCCCAATGGACCCAAACCCCTTCCCGTTCACTCCCACTGTACACAATCCCAATCCCAAACCCCTTTCCATTCACTCCCATTGTACACAATCCCAATGGACCCAAACCCCTTCCCGTTCACTTCCACTGTACACAATCCCAATGGACCCAAACCCCTTCCCGTTCACTCCCACTGTACACAATCCCAAACCCCTTCCCGTTCACTCCAACTGTACACAATCCCAATGGACCCAAACCCCTTCCCGTTCACTCCCGCTATACAGAATTCCAATCCCAAACCCCTGCCCGTTCACTCCCACTGTACACAATCCCAATGGACCCAAACCCCTTCCCGTTCACTCCCACTGTACACAATCCCAATGGACCCAAACCCGTTCCCGTTCACTCCCACTGTACACAATCCTAATCCCAAACCCCTTCCCATTCACTCCCACTGTACACAATCCCAATGGACCCAAACCCCTTCCCGTTCACTCCCACTGTACACAATCCCAATGGACCAAAACCCCTTCCCATTCACTCCCACTGTACACAATCCCAATGGACCCAAACCCCTTCCCGTTCACTCCCACTGTACACAATCCCAATCCCAAACCCCTTCCCATTCACTCCCACTGTACACAATCCCAATGGACCCAAACCCCTTCCCGTTCACTCCCACAGTACACAATCCCAATACCAAACCCCTTCCTGTTCACTCCCACTGTACACAATCCCAATGGAACCAAACCCCTTCCCGTTCACTCCCACTGTACACAATCCCAATGGACCTAATCCCCTTCCTGTTCACTCCCACTCTACACAATCCCAATGGACCCAAACTCCTTCCTGTTCACTCCCACTGTACACAATCCCAATCCCAAACCCCTTCTCGTTCACACCCACTGTACACAATCCCAATGGACCCAAACTCCTTCCTGTTCACTCCCACTCTACACAATCCCAATGGACCCAAACTCCTTCCTGTTCACTCCCACTGTACACAATCCCAATCCCAAACCCCTTCTCGTTCACACCCACTGTGCACAATCCCAAAGGACTCAAACCCCTTCCCGTTCACTCCCACTCTACACAATCCCAATCCCAAACCCCTTCCCGTTCACTCCCACTGTACACAATCCCAATCCCAAACCCCTTCCCGTTCACTCCCACTGTACACAGTCCCAATGGACCCAAAGCCCTTCCCGTTCACTCCCACTGTATACAATTCCAATGGAGCCAAACCCCTTCCCGTTCGCTCCCACTCTACACAATCCCAATGGTCCCAAACCCCTTCCCGTTCACTCCCACTGTACACAATCCCAATGGACCCAAACCCCTTCCCGTTCACTCCCACTGTATACAATCCCAATGGACCCAAACCCCTTCCCGTTCACTCCCACTGTATACAATCCCAATGGACCCAAACCCCTTCCCGTTCACTCCCACTGTACACAATCCCAAAGGACTCAAACCCCTTCCCGTTCACTCCCACTGTACACAATCCCAATGGATCCAAACCTTTTCCCGTTCACTCCCACTGTACACAATCCCAATCCCAAACCCCTTCCCGTTCACTCCCACTGTACACAATCCTAATGGAGCCAAACCCCTTCACGTTCACTCCCACTATACACAATCCCAATCCCAAACCCCTTCCCGTTCACTCCCACTGTACACAATCCCAATGAACCCAAACAACTTCCTGTTTTGTCCCACTGTGCACAATCCCAATTGACCCAAACCCCTTCCCGTTCACTCCCACTGTACAGAATCCCAATGGACCCAAACCCCTTCCCGTTCACTCCCACTGTACACAATCCCAATCCCAAACCCCTTCCCATTCACTCCCACTGTACACAATCCCAATGGACCCAAACCCCTTCCCGTTCACTCCCACTGTACACAATCCCAATCCAAACCCCTTCCCGTTCACTCCCACTGTACACAATCCCAATCCCAAACCCCTTCCCGTTCACTCCCACTGTACACAATCCCAATGGACCCAAACCCTTTCCGTTCACTCCCACTGTACAATCCCAATGGACCCAAACCCCTTCCCGTTCACTCCCACTGTACACAATCCCAATCCCAAAACCCTTCCCATTCACATCGCCGTACACAATCCCAACGGACCCGAACACCTTCCCGTTCACTCCCTCTGTACACAATCCCAATCCCAAACACCTTCCCGTTAACTCCCACTGTACACAATCCCAACGGACCTAAACCCCTTCCCGTTCACTCCCACTGTACACAATCCCAATCCCAAACCCTTTCCCGATCACTCCCACTCTACACAATCCCAATGGACTCAAAACCCTTCCTGTTCACTCCCGCTGCACACAATCCCAATGGACCCAAACCCCTTCCCGTTCACTCCCACTGTACACAATCCCAATGGACACAAACCCCTTCCCGTTCACTCCCACTGTACACAATCCCAATGGATCCGAAAACCTTCCCGTTCAGTCCCAATGTACACAATCCCATTGGACCCAAACAACTTCCTGTTTAGTTCCACTGTACAAAATCCCAATCCCAAAACCATTTCCCTTTCAGACCCACTGTACACAATCCCAATCCCAAATCCCTTCCGGTTCACTCCCACCATACAAAATCCCAATGGACCCTAACCGCTTCCCGTTCACTCCCACTGTACACAATCCCAATAGAACCAAACCCCTTCCCTTTCAGTCCCACTGTACACAATCCCAATCCCAAACCCCTTCCCTTTCACTCCCACTGTACACAATCCCAATGGACCCAAACCCCTTCCCCTTCACTCCCACTGTACACAATCCCAATCCCAAACCCCTTCCCGTTCACTCCCACTGTACACAATCCCAACGGACCCAAACCACTTCCCGTTCACTCCCACTGTAAACAATCCCAATCCCAAACCCCTTCCCGTTCACTCCCACTGTACACAATCCCAATGGACCCAAACCCCTTCCCGTTCACTCCCACTGTACACAATCCCAATCCCAAACCCCTTTCCATTCACTCCCATTGTACACAATCCCAATGGACCCAAACCCCTTCCCGTTCACTTCCACTGTACACAATCCCAATGGACCCAAACCCCTTCCCGTTCACTCCCACTGTACACAATCCCAAACCCCTTCCCGTTCACTCCAACTGTACACAATCCCAATGGACCCAAACCCCTTCCCGTTCACTCCCGCTATACAGAATTCCAATCCCAAACCCCTGCCCGTTCACTCCCACTGTACACAATCCCAATGGACCCAAACCCCTTCCCGTTCACTCCCACTGTACACAATCCCAATGGACCCAAACCCGTTCCCGTTCACTCCCACTGTACACAATCCTAATCCCAAACCCCTTCCCATTCACTCCCACTGTACACAATCCCAATGGACCCAAACCCCTTCCCGTTCACTCCCACTCTACACAATCCCAATGGACCCAAACCCCTTCCCGTTCACTCCCACTCTACACAATCCCAATGGACCCAAACCCCTTCCCATTCACTCCCACTGTACACAATCCCAATGGACCCAAACCCCTTCCCGTTCACTCCCACTGTACACAATCCCAAAGGACCCAAACCCCTTCCCATTCACTCCCACTGTACACAATCCCAATGGACCCAAACCCCTTCCCGTTCAGTCCCACTGTACACAATCCCAATCCCAAACCCCTTCCCGTTCACTCCCACTGTACACAATCCCAATGGACCCAAACCCCTTCCCGTTAACTCCCACTGTACACAATCTCAATGGACCCAAAACCCTTCCCGTTCACTCCCACAGTATACAATCCCAATGGCCCCAAAACCCTTCTCATTCAACCCCACTGTACACAATCCCAATGGACCCAAACTCTTTCCTGTTCACTCCCACTCTACGCAATCCCAATGGACCCAAACTCCTTCCTGTTCACTCCCACTGTGCACAATCCCAAAGGACTCAAACCCCTTCCCGTTCACTCCCACTGTACACAATCCCAATCCCAAACCCCTTCCCGTTAACTCCCACTGTACACAATCCCAATCCCAAACCCCTTCCCGTTCACTCCCACTGTACATAGTCCCAATGGACCCAAACCCCTTCCCGTTCACTCCCACTGTATACAATTCCAATGGAGCCAAACCCCTTCCTGTTCACTCCCACTCTACACAATCCCAATGGACCCAAACCCCTTCCCGTTCACTCCCACTGTACACAATCCCAATGGACCCAAACCCCTTCCCGTTCACTCCCACTGTATACAATCCCAATGGACCCAAACCCCTTCCCGTTCACTCCCACTGTATACAATCTCAATGGACCCAAACCCCTTCCCGTTCACTCCCACTGTACACAATCCCAAAGGACTCAAACCCCTTCCCGTTCACTCCCACTGTACACAATCCCAATGGATCCAAACCTTTTCCCGTTCACTCCCACTGTACACAATCCCAATCCCAAACCCCTTCCCGTTCACTCCCACTGTACACAATCCCAATGGACCCAAACCCCTTCCCGTTCACTCCCACTGTACACAATCCCAATCCCAAACCCCTTTCCATTCACTCCCATTGTACACAATCCCAATGGACCCAAACCCCTTCCCGTTCACTTCCACTGTACACAATCCCAATGGACCCAAACCCCTTCCCGTTCACTCCCACTGTACACAATCCCAAACCCCTTCCCGTTCACTCCAACTGTACACAATCCCAATGGACCCAAACCCCTTCCCGTTCACTCCCACTGTACACAATCCCAATGGACCCAAACCCGTTCCCGTTCACTCCCACTGTACACAATCCTAATCCCAAACCCCTTCCCATTCACTCCCACTGTACACAATCCCAATGGACCCAAACCCCTTCCCGTTCACTCCCACTGTACACAATCCCAATGGACCCAAACCCCTTCCCGTTCACTCCCACTCTACACAATCCCAATGGACCCAAACCCCTTCCCATTCACTCCCACTGTACACAATCCCAATGGACCCAAACCCCTTCCCGTTCACTCCCACTGTACACAATCCCAAAGGACCCAAACCCCTTCCCATTCACTCCCACTGTACACAATCCCAATGGACCCAAACCCCTTCCCGTTCACTCCCACTGTACACAATCCCAATCCCAAACCCCTTCCCATTCACTCCCACTGTACACAATCCCAATGGACCCAAACCCCTGCCCGTTAACTCCCACTGTACACAATCTCAATGGACCCAAACCCCTTCCAGTTCACTCTCACAGTATACAATCCCAATGGCCCCAAAACCCTTCTCATTCAACCCCACTGTACACAATCCCAATGGACCCAAACTCTTTCCTGTTCACTCCCACTCTACGCAATCCCAATGGACCCAAACTCCTTCCTGTTCACTCCCACTGTGCACAATCCCAAAGGACTCAAACCCCTTCCCGTTCACTCCCACTGTACACAATCCCAATCCCAAACCCCTTCCCGTTAACTCCCACTGTACACAATCCCAATCCCAAACCCCTTCCCGTTCACTCCCACTGTACATAGTCCCAATGGACCCAAACCCCTTCCCGTTCACTCCCACTGTATACAATTCCAATGGAGCCAAACCCCTTCCCGTTCACTCCCACTCTACACAATCCCAATGGACCCAAACCCCTTCCCGTTCACTCCCACTGTACACAATCCCAATGGACCCAAATCCCTTCCCGTTCACTCCCACTGTATACTATCCCAATGGACCCAAACCCCTTCCCGTTCACTCCCACTGTATACAATCTCAATGGACCCAAACCCCTTCCCGTTCACTCCCACTGTACACAATCCCAAAGGACTCAAACCCCTTCCCGTTCACTCCCACTGTACACAATCCCAATGGATCCAAACCTTTTCCCGTTCACTCCCACTGTACACAATCCCAATCCCAAACCCCTTCCCGTTCACTCCCACTGTACACAATCCTAATGGAGCCAAACCCCTTCACGTTCACTCCCACTGTACACAATCCCAATCCCAAACCCCTTCCCGTTCACTCCCACTGTACACAATCCCAATGAACCCAAACAACTTCCTGTTTTGTCCCACTGTGCACAATCCCAATGGACCCAAACCCCTTCCCGTTCACTCCCACTGTACACAATCCCAATGGACCCAAACCCCTTCCCGTTCACTCCCACTGTACACAATCCCAATGGACCCAAACCCCTTCCCGTTCACTCCCACTGTACACAATCCCAATCCCAAACCCCTTCCCATTCACTCCCACTGTACACAATCCCAATGGACCCAAACACCTTCCCGTTCACTCCCACTGTACACAATCCCAATCCCAAACCCCTTCCCGTTCACTCCCACTGTACACAATCCCAATCCCAAACCCCTTCCCGTTCACTCCCACTGTACACAATCCCGATGGACCCAAACCCTTTCCGTTCACTCCCACTGTACAATCCCAATGGACCCAAACCCCTTCCCGTTCACTCCCACTGTACACAATCCCAATCCCAAACCCCTTCCCGTTCACTCCCACTGTACACAATCCCAATCCCAAAACCCTTCCCATTCACACCCGCCGTACACAATCCCAACGGACCCGAACACCTTCCCGTTCACTCCCTCTGTACACAATCCCAATCCCAAACACCTTCCCGTTAACTCCCACTGTACACAATCCCAACGGACCCAAACCCCTTCCCGTGCATTCCCACTGTACACAATCCCAATCCCAAACCCCTTCCCGTTCACTCCCACTTTACACAATCCCAATGGACCCAAACCCCTTCCCATTCACTCCCACTGTACACAATCCCAATCCCAAACCCCTTCCCGTTCACTCCCACTGTACACAATCCCAATCCCAAACCCCTTCCCGTTCACTCCCACTTTACACAATCCCAATGGACCCAAACTCCTTCCCGTTCACTCCCACTGTACACAATCCCAATCCCAAACCCCTTCCCATTCACTCCCACTGTACACAATCCCAATGGACCCAAACCCCTTCCCGTTCACTCCCACTGTACACAATCCCAATCCCAAACCCCTTCCCGTTCACTTCCACTGTACACAATCCCAATGGACCCAAACCCCTTCCCGTTCACTCCCACTCTACACAATCCCAATGGACCCAAACCCCTTCCCGTTCACTCCCACTGTACACAATCCCAATGGACCCAAACCCGTTCCCGTTCACTCCCACTGTCCACAATCCTAATCCCAAACCCCTTCCCATTCACTCCCACTGTACACAATCCCAATGGACCCAAACCCCTTCCCATTCACTCCCACTCTACACAATCCCAATGGACCCAAACCCCTTCCCGTTCACTCCCACTCTACACAATCCCAATGGACCCAAACCCCTTCCCGTTCACTCCCACTGTACACAATCCCAATGGACCCAAAACCCTTCCCATTCACTCCCACTGTACACAATCCCAATGGACCCAAACCCCTTCCCGTTCACTCCCACAGTACACAATCCCAATCCCAAACCCCTTCCCATTCACTCCCACTGTATACAATCCCAATGGACCCAAACCCCTTCCCGTTCACTCCCACAGTACACAATCCCAATCCCAAACCCCTTCCTGTTCACTCCCACTGTACACAATCCCAATGGACCCAAACCCCTTCCCGTTCACTCCCACTGTACACAATCCCAATGGACCTAATCCCCTTCCTGTTCACTTCCACTCTACACACTCCCAATGGATCCAAACTCCTTCCTGTTCACTCCCACTCTACACAATCCCAATGGACCCAAACTCCTTCCTGTTCACTCCCACTGTGCACAATCCCAAAGGACTCAAACCCCTTCCCGTTCACTCCCACTGTACACAATCCCAATCCCAAACCCCTTCCCGTTCACTCCCACTGTACACAATCCCAATCCCAAACCCCTTCCCGTTCACTCCCACTGTACACAGTCCCAATGGACCCAAACCCCTTCCCGTTCACTCCCACTGTATACAATTCCAATGGAGCCAAACCCCTTCCTGTTCACTCCCACTCTACACAATCCCAATGGACCCAAACCCCTTCCCGTTCACTCCCACTGTACACAATCCCAATGGACCCAAACCCCTTCCCGTTCACTCCCACTGTATACAATCCCAATGGACCCAAACCCCTTCCCGTTCACTCCCACTGTATACAATCCCAATGGACCCAAACCCCTTCCCGTTCACTCCCACTGTACATAATCCCAAAGGACTCAAACCCCTTCCCGTTCACTCCCACTGTACACAATCCCAATGGATCCAAACCTTTTCCCGTTCACTCCCACTGTACACAATCCCAATCCCAAACCCCTTCCCGTTCACTCCCACTGTACACAATCCTAATGGAGCCAAACCCCTTCACGTTCACTCCCACTGTACACAATCCCAATCCCAAACCCCTTCCCGTTCACTCCCACTGTACACAATCCCAATGAACCCAAACAACTTCCTGTTTTGTCCCACTGTGCACAATCCCAATGGACCCAAACCCCTTCCCATTCACTCCCACTGTACAGAATCCCAATGGACCCAAACCCCTTCCCGTTCACTCCCACTGTACACAATCCCAATCCCAAACCCCTTCCCATTCACTCCCACTGTACACAATCCCAATGGACCCAAACCCCTTCCCGTTCACTCCCACTGTACACAATCCCAATCCAAACCCCTTCCCGTTCACTCCCACTGTACACAATCCCAATCCCAAACCCCTTCCCGTTCACTCCCACTGTACACAATCCCAATGGACCCAAACCCTTTCCGTTCACTCCCACTGTACAATCCCAATGGACCCAAACCCCTTCCCGTTCACTCCCACTGTACACAATCCCAATCCCAAAACCCTTCCCATTCACACCCGCCGTACACAATCCCAACGGACCCGAACACCTTCCCGTTCACTCCCTCTGTACACAATCCCAATCCCAAACACCTTCCCGTTAACTCCCACTGTACACAATCCCAACGGACCCAAACCCCTTCCCGTTCACTCCCACTGTACACAATCCCAATCCCAAACCCCTTCCCGTTCACTCCCACTTTACACAATCCCAATGGACCCAAACCCCTTCCCATTCACTCCCACTTTACACAATCCCAATGGACCCAAACCCCTTCCCGTTCACTCCCACTGTACACAATCCCAATCCCAAACCCCTTCCCATTCACTCCCACTGTACACAATCCCAATGGACCCAAACCCCTTCCCGTTCACTCCCACTGTACACAATCCCAATGGACCCAAACCCCTTCCCATTCACTCCCACTGTACACAATCCCAATCCCAAACCCCTTCCCGTTCACTCCCACTGTACACAATCCCAATCCCAAACCCCTTCCCGTTCACTCCCACTGTACACAATCCCAATGGACCCAAACCCTTTCCGTTCACTCCCACTGTACAATCCCAATGGACACAAACCCCTTCCCGTTCACTCCCACTGTACACAATCCCAACGGACCCAAACCACTTCCCGTTCACTCCCACTGTACACAATCCCAATCCCAAACCCCTTCCCGTTCACTCCCACTGTACACAATCCCAATGGACCCAAACCCCTTCCCGTTCACTCCCACTGTACACAATCCCAATCCCAAACCCCTTTCCATTCACTCCCATTGTACACAATCCCAATGGACCCAAACCCCTTCCCGTTCACTTCCACTGTACACAATCCCAATGGACCCAAACCCCTTCCCGTTCACTCCCACTGTACACAATCCCAAACCCCTTCCCGTTCACTCCAACTGTACACAATCCCAATGGACCCAAACCCCTTCCCGTTCACTCCCGCTATACAGAATTCCAATCCCAAACCCCTGCCCGTTCACTCCCACTGTACACAATCCCAATGGACCCAAACCCCTTCCCGTTCACTCCCACTCTACACAATCCCAATGGACCCAAACCCGTTCCCGTTCACTCCCACTGTACACAATCCTAATCCCAAACCCCTTCCCATTCACTCCCACTGTACACAATCCCAATGGACCCAAACCCCTTCCCGTTCACTCCCACTCTACACAATCCCAATGGACCCAAACCCCTTCCCGTTCACTCCCACTCTACACAATCCCAATGGACCCAAACCCCTTCCCATTCACTCCCACTGTACACAATCCCAATGGACCCAAACCCCTTCCCGTTCACTCCCACTGTACACAATCCCAAAGGACCCAAACCCCTTCCCATTCACTCCCACTGTACACAATCCCAATGGACCCAAACCCCTTCCCGTTCACTCCCACTGTACACAATCCCAATCCCAAACCCCTTCCCATTCACTCCCACTGTACACAATCCCAATGGACCCAAACCCCTTCCCGTTAACTCCCACTGTACACCATCTCAATGGACCCAAAACCCTTCCCGTTCACTCCCACAGTATACAATCCCAATGGCCCCAAAACCCTTCTCATTCAACCCCACTGTACACAATCCCAATGGACCCAAACTCTTTCCTGTTCACTCCCACTCTACGCAATCCCAATGGACCCAAACTCCTTCCTGTTCACTCCCACTGTGCACAATCCCAAAGGACTCAAACCCCTTCCCGTTCACTCCCACTGTACACAATCCCAATCCCAAACCCCTTCCCGTTAACTCCCACTGTACACAATCCCAATCCCAAACCCCTTCCCGTTCACTCCCACTGTACATAGTCCCAATGGACCCAAACCCCTTCCCGTTCACTCCCACTGTATACAATTCCAATGGAGCCAAACCCCTTCCTGTTCACTCCCACTCTACACAATCCCAATGGACCCAAACCCCTTCCCGTTCACTCCCACTGTACACAATCCCAATGGACCCAAACCCCTTCCCGTTCACTCCCACTGTATACAATCCCAATGGACCCAAACCCCTTCCCGTTCACTCCCACTGTATACAATCTCAATGGACCCAAACCCCTTCCCGTTCACTCCCACTGTACACAATCCCAAAGGACTCAAACCCCTTCCCGTTCACTCCCACTGTACACGATCCCAATGGATCCAAACCTTTTCCCGTTCACTCCCACTGTACACAATCCCAATCCCAAACCCCTTCCCGTTCACTCCCACTGTACACAATCCCAATGGACCCAAACCCCTTCCCGTTCACTCCCACTGTACACAATCCCAATCCCAAACCCCTTTCCATTCACTCCCATTGTACACAATCCCAATGGACCCAAACCCCTTCCCGTTCACTTCCACTGTACACAATCCCAATGGACCCAAACCCCTTCCCGTTCACTCCCACTGTACACAATCCCAAACCCCTTCCCGTTCACTCCCACTGTACACAATCCCAATGGACCCAAACCCCTTCCCGTTCACTCCCGCTATACAGAATTCCAATCCCAAACCCCTGCCCGTTCACTCCCACTGTACACAATCCCAATGGACCCAAACCCCTTCCCGTTCACTCCCACTGTACACAATCCCAATGGACCCAAACCCGTTCCCGTTCACTCCCACTGTACACAATCCTAATCCCAAACCCCTTCCCATTCACTCCCACTGTACACAATCCCAATGGACCCAAACCCCTTCCCGTTCACTCCCACTCTACACAATCCCAATGGACCCAAACCCCTTCCCGTTCACTCCCACTCTACACAATCCCAATGGACCCAAACCCCTTCCCATTCACTCCCACTGTACACAATCCCAATGGACCCAAACCCCTTCCCGTTCACTCCCACTGTACACAATCCCAAAGGACCCAAACCCCTTCCCATTCACTCCCACTGTACACAATCCCAATGGAAACAAACCCCTTCCCGTTCACTCCCACTGTACACAATCCCAATCCCAAACCCCTTCCCATTCACTCCCACTGTACACAATCCCAATGGACCCAAACCCCTTCCCGTTAACTCCCACTGTACACAATCTCAATGGACCCAAACCCCTTCCAGTTCACTCCCACAGTATACAATCCCAATGGCCCCAAAACCCTTCTCATTCAACCCCACTGTACACAATCCCAATGGACCCAAACTCTTTCCTGTTCACTCCCACTCTTCGCAATCCCAATGGACCCAAACTCCTTCCTGTTCACTCCCACTGTGCACAATCCCAAAGGACTCAAACCCCTTCCCGTTCACTCCCACTGTACACAATCCCAATCCCAAACCCCTTCCCGTTAACTCCCACTGTACACAATCCCAATCCCAAACCCCTTCCCGTTCACTCCCACTGTACATAGTCCCAATGGACCCAAACCCCTTCCCGTTCACTCCCACTGTATACAATTCCAATGGAGCCAAACCCCTTCCCGTTCACTCCCACTGTACACAATCCCAATGGACCCAAATCCCTTCCCGTTCACTCCCACTGTATACTATCCCAATGGACCCAAACCCCTTCCCGTTCACTCCCACTGTATACAATCTCAATGGACCCAAACCCCTTCCCGTTCACTCCCACTGTACACAATCCCAAAGGACTCAAACCCCTTCCCGTTCACTCCCACTGTACACAATCCCAATGGATCCAAACCTTTTCCCGTTCACTCCCACTGTACACAATCCCAATCCCAAACCCCTTCCCGTTCACTCCCACTGTACACAATCCTAATGGAGCCAAACCCCTTCACGTTCACTCCCACTGTACACAATCCCAATCCCAAACCCCTTCCCGTTCACTCCCACTGTACACAATCCCAATGAACCCAAACAACTTCCTGTTTTGTCCCACTGTGCACAATCCCAATGGACCCAAACCCCTTCCCGTTCACTCCCACTGTACACAATCCCAATGGACCCAAACCCCTTCCCGTTCACTCCCACTGTACACAATCCCAATGGACCCAAACCCCTTCCCGTTCACTCCCACTGTACACAATCCCAATCCCAAACCCTTCCCATTCACTCCCACTGTACACAATCCCAATGGACCCAAACACCTTCCCATTCACTCCCACTGTACACAATCCCAATCCCAAACCCCTTCCCGTTCACTCCCACTGTACACAATCCCAATCCCAAACCCCTTCCCGTTCACTCCCACTGTACACAATCCCGATGGACCCAAACCCTTTCCGTTCACTCCCACTGTACAATCCCAATGGACCCAAACCCCTTCCCGTTCACTCCCACTGTACACAATCCCAATCCCAAACCCCTTCCCGTTCACTCCCACTGTACACAATCCCAATCCCAAAACCCTTCCCATTCACACCCGCCGTACACAATCCCAACGGACCCGAACACCTTCCCGTTCACTCCCTCTGTACACAATCCCAATCCCAAACACCTTCCCGTTAACTCCCACTGTACACAATCCCAACGGACCCAAACCCCTTCCCGTGCATTCCCACTGTACACAATCCCAATCCCAAACCCCTTCCCGTTCACTCCCACTTTACACAATCCCAATGGACCCAAACCCCTTCCCATTCACTCCCACTGTACACAATCCCAATCCCAAACCCCTTCCCGTTCACTCCCACTGTACACAATCCCAATCCCAAACCCCTTCCCGTTCACTCCCACTTTACACAATCCCAATGGACCCAAACTCCTTCCCGTTCACTCCCACTGTACACAATCCCAATCCCAAACCCCTTCCCATTCACTCCCACTGTACACAATCCCAATGGACCCAAACCCCTTCCCGTTCACTCCCACTGTACACAATCCCAATCCCAAACCCCTTCCCGTTCACTTCCACTGTACACAATCCCAATGGACCCAAACCCCTTCCCGTTCACTCCCACTCTACACAATCCCAATGGACCCAAACCCCTTCCCGTTCACTCCCGCTGTACAGAATTCCAATCCCAAACCCCTGCCCGTTCACTCCCACTGTACACAATCCCAATGGACCCAAACCCCTTCCCGTTCACTCCCACTGTACACAATCCCAATGGACCCAAACCCGTTCCCGTTCACTCCCACTGTCCACAATCCTAATCCCAAACCCCTTCCCATTCACTCCCACTGTACACAATCCCAATGGACCCAAACCCCTTCCCATTCACTCCCACTCTACACAATCCCAATGGACCCAAACCCCTTCCCGTTCACTCCCACTCTACACAATCCCAATGGACCCAAACCCCTTCCCGTTCACTCCCACTGTACACAATCCCAATGGACCCAAAACCCTTCCCATTCACTCCCACTGTACACAATCCCAATGGACCCAAACCCCTTCCCGTTCACTCCCACAGTACACAATCCCAATCCCAAACCCCTTCCCATTCACTCCCACTGTATACAATCCCAATGGACCCAAACCCCTTCCCGTTCACTCCCACAGTACACAATCCCAATCCCAAACCCCTTCCTGTTCACTCCCACTGTACACAATCCCAATGGACCCAAACCCCTTCCCGTTCACTCCCACTGTACACAATCCCAATGGACCTAATCCCCTTCCTGTTCACTTCCACTCTACACACTCCCAATGGATCCAAACTCCTTCCTGTTCACTCCCACTCTACACAATCCCAATGGACCCAAACTCCTTCCTGTTCACTCCCACTGTGCACAATCCCAAAGGACTCAAACCCCTTCCCGTTCACTCCCACTGTACACAATCCCAATCCCAAACCCCTTCCCGTTCACTCCCACTGTACACAATCCCAATCCCAAACCCCTTCCCGTTCACTCCCACTGTACACAGTCCCAATGGACCCAAACCCCTTCCCGTTCACTCCCACTGTATACAATTCCAATGGAGCCAAACCCCTTCCTGTTCACTCCCACTCTACACAATCCCAATGGACCCAAACCCCTTCCCGTTCACTCCCACTGTACACAATCCCAATGGACCCAAACCCCTTCCCGTTCACTCCCACTGTATACAATCCCAATGGACCCAAACCCCTTCCCGTTCACTCCCACTGTATACAATCCCAATGGACCCAAACCCCTTCCCGTTCACTCCCACTGTACATAATCCCAAAGGACTCAAACCCCTTCCCGTTCACTCCCACTGTACACAATCCCAATGGATCCAAACCTTTTCCCGTTCACTCCCACTGTACACAATCCCAATCCCAAACCCCTTCCCGTTCACTCCCACTGTACACAATCCTAATGGAGCCAAACCCCTTCACGTTCACTCCCACTGTACACAATCCCAATCCCAAACCCCTTCCCGTTCACTCCCACTGTACACAATCCCAATGAACCCAAACAACTTCCTGTTTTGTCCCACTGTGCACAATCCCAATGGACCCAAACCCCTTCCCGTTCACTCCCACTGTACAGAATCCCAATGGACCCAAACCCCTTCCCGTTCACTCCCACTGTACACAATCCCAATCCCAAACCCCTTCCCATTCACTCCCACTGTACACAATCCCAATGGACCCAAACCCCTTCCCGTTCACTCCCACTGTACACAATCCCAATCCAAACCCCTTCCCGTTCACTCCCACTGTACACAATCCCAATCCCAAACCCCTTCCCGTTCACTCCCACTGTACACAATCCCAATGGACCCAAACCCTTTCCGTTCACTCCCACTGTACAATCCCAATGGACCCAAACCCCTTCCCGTTCACTCCCACTGTACACAATCCCAATCCCAAAACCCTTCCCATTCACACCCGCCGTACACAATCCCAACGGACCCGAACACCTTCCCGTTCACTCCCTCTGTACACAATCCCAATCCCAAACACCTTCCCGTTAACTCCCACTGTACACAATCCCAACGGACCCAAACCCCTTCCCGTTCATTCCCACTGTACACAATCCCAATCCCAAACCCCTTCCCGTTCACTCCCACTTTACACAATCCCAATGGACCCAAACCCCTTCCCATTCACTCCCACTTTACACAATCCCAATGGACCCAAACCCCTTCCCGTTCACTCCCACTGTACACAATCCCAATCCCAAACCCCTTCCCATTCACTCCCACTGTACACAATCCCAATGGACCCAAACCCCTTCCCGTTCACTCCCACTGTACACAATCCCAATGGACCCAAACCCCTTCCCATTCACTCCCACTGTACACAATCACAATCCCAAACCCCTTCCCGTTCACTCCCACTGTACACAATCCCAATCCCAAACCCCTTCCCGTTCACTCCCACTGTACACAATCCCAATGGACCCAAACCCTTTCCGTTCACTCCCACTGTACAATCCCAATGGACACAAACCCCTTCCCGTTCACTCCCACTGTACACAATCCCAACGGACCCAAACCACTTCCCGTTCACTCCCACTGTACACAATCCCAATCCCAAACCCCTTCCCGTTCACTCCCACTGTACACAATCCCAATGGACCCAAACCCCTTCCCGTTCACTCCCACTGTACACAATCCCAATCCCAAACCCCTTTCCATTCACTCCCATTGTACACAATCCCAATGGACCCAAACCCCTTCCCGTTCACTTCCACTGTACACAATCCCAATGGACCCAAACCCCTTCCCGTTCACTCCCACTGTACACAATCCCAAACCCCTTCCCGTTCACTCCAACTGTACACAATCCCAATGGACCCAAACCCCTTCCCGTTCACTCCCGCTATACAGAATTCCAATCCCAAACCCCTGCCCGTTCACTCCCACTGTACACAATCCCAATGGACCCAAACCCCTTCCCGTTCACTCCCACTCTACACAATCCCAATGGACCCAAACCCGTTCCCGTTCACTCCCACTGTACACAATCCTAATCCCAAACCCCTTCCCATTCACTCCCACTGTACACAATCCCAATGGACCCAAACCCCTTCCCGTTCACTCCCACTCTACACAATCCCAATGGACCCAAACCCCTTCCCGTTCACTCCCACTCTACACAATCCCAATGGACCCAAACCCCTTCCCATTCACTCCCACTGTACACAATCCCAATGGACCCAAACCCCTTCCCGTTCACTCCCACTGTACACAATCCCAAAGGACCCAAACCCCTTCCCATTCACTCCCACTGTACACAATCCCAATGGACCCAAACCCCTTCCCGTTCACTCCCACTGTACACAATCCCAATCCCAAACCCCTTCCCATTCACTCCCACTGTACACAATCCCAATGGACCCAAACCCCTTCCCGTTAACTCCCACTGTACACCATCTCAATGGACCCAAAACCCTTCCCGTTCACTCCCACAGTATACAATCCCAATGGCCCCAAAACCCTTCTCATTCAACCCCACTGTACACAATCCCAATGGACCCAAACTCTTTCCTGTTCACTCCCACTCTACGCAATCCCAATGGACCCAAACTCCTTCCTGTTCACTCCCACTGTGCACAATCCCAAAGGACTCAAACCCCTTCCCGTTCACTCCCACTGTACACAATCCCAATCCCAAACCCCTTCCCGTTAACTCCCACTGTACACAATCCCAATCCCAAACCCCTTCCCGTTCACTCCCACTGTACATAGTCCCAATGGACCCAAACCCCTTCCCGTTCACTCCCACTGTATACAATTCCAATGGAGCCAAACCCCTTCCTGTTCACTCCCACTCTACACAATCCCAATGGACCCAAACCCCTTCCCGTTCACTCCCACTGTACACAATCCCAATGGACCCAAACCCCTTCCCGTTCACTCCCACTGTATACAATCCCAATGGACCCAAACCCCTTCCCGTTCACTCCCACTGTATACAATCTCAATGGACCCAAACCCCTTCCCGTTCACTCCCACTGTACACAATCCCAAAGGACTCAAACCCCTTCCCGTTCACCTCCCACTGTACACGATCCCAATGGATCCAAACCTTTTCCCGTTCACTCCCACTGTACACAATCCCAATCCCAAACCCCTTCCCGTTCACTCCCACTGTACACAATCCCAATGGACCCAAACCCCTTCCCGTTCACTCCCACTGTACACAATCCCAATCCCAAACCCCTTTCCATTCACTCCCATTGTACACAATCCCAATGGACCCAAACCCCTTCCCGTTCACTTCCACTGTACACAATCCCAATGGACCCAAACCCCTTCCCGTTCACTCCCACTGTACACAATCCCAAACCCCTTCCCGTTCACTCCCACTGTACACAATCCCAATGGACCCAAACCCCTTCCCGTTCACTCCCGCTATACAGAATTCCAATCCCAAACCCCTGCCCGTTCACTCCCACTGTACACAATCCCAATGGACCCAAACCCCTTCCCGTTCACTCCCACTGTACACAATCCCAATGGACCCAAACCCGTTCCCGTTCACTCCCACTGTACACAATCCTAATCCCAAACCCCTTCCCATTCACTCCCACTGTACACAATCCCAATGGACCCAAACCCCTTCCCGTTCACTCCCACTCTACACAATCCCAATGGACCCAAACCCCTTCCCGTTCACTCCCACTCTACACAATCCCAATGGACCCAAACCCCTTCCCATTCACTCCCACTGTACACAATCCCAATGGACCCAAACCCCTTCCCGTTCACTCCCACTGTACACAATCCCAAAGGACCCAAACCCCTTCCCATTCACTCCCACTGTACACAATCCCAATGGAAACAAACCCCTTCCCGTTCACTCCCACTGTACACAATCCCAATCCCAAACCCCTTCCCATTCACTCCCACTGTACACAATCCCAATGGACCCAAACCCCTTCCCGTTAACTCCCACTGTACACAATCTCAATGGACCCAAACCCCTTCCAGTTCACTCCCACAGTATACAATCCCAATGGCCCCAAAACCCTTCTCATTCAACCCCACTGTACACAATCCCAATGGACCCAAACTCTTTCCTGTTCACTCCCACTCTACGCAATCCCAATGGACCCAAACTCCTTCCTGTTCACTCCCACTGTGCACAATCCCAAAGGACTCAAACCCCTTCCCGTTCACTCCCACTGTACACAATCCCAATCCCAAACCCCTTCCCGTTAACTCCCACTGTACACAATCCCAATCCCAAACCCCTTCCCGTTCACTCCCACTGTACATAGTCCCAATGGACCCAAACCCCTTCCCGTTCACTCCCACTGTATACAATTCCAATGGAGCCAAACCCCTTCCCGTTCACTCCCACTCTACACAATCCCAATGGACCCAAACCCCTTCCCGTTCACTCCCACTGTACACAATCCCAATGGACCCAAATCCCTTCCCGTTCACTCCCACTGTATACTATCCCAATGGACCCAAACCCCTTCCCGTTCACTCCCACTGTATACAATCTCAATGGACCCAAACCCCTTCCCGTTCACTCCCACTGTACACAATCCCAAAGGACTCAAACCCCTTCCCGTTCACTCCCACTGTACACAATCCCAATGGATCCAAACCTTTTCCCGTTCACTCCCACTGTACACAATCCCAATCCCAAACCCCTTCCCGTTCACTCCCACTGTACACAATCCTAATGGAGCCAAACCCCTTCACGTTCACTCCCACTGTACACAATCCCAATCCCAAACCCCTTCCCGTTCACTCCCACTGTACACAATCCCAATGAACCCAAACAACTTCCTGTTTTGTCCCACTGTGCACAATCCCAATGGACCCAAACCCCTTCCCGTTCACTCCCACTGTACACAATCCCAATGGACCCAAACCCCTTCCCGTTCACTCCCACTGTACACAATCCCAATCCCAAACCCCTTCCCATTCACTCCCACTGTACACAATCATATGGACCCAAACACCTTCCCGTTCACTCCCACTGTACACAATCCCAATCCCAAACCCCTTCCCGTTCACTCCCACTGTACACAATCCCAATCCCAAACCCCTTCCCGTTCACTCCCACTGTACACAATCCCGATGGACCCAAACCCTTTCCGTTCACTCCCACTGTACAATCCCAATGGACACAAACCCCTTCCCGTTCACTCCCACTGTACACAATCCCAATCCCAAACCCCTTCCCGTTCACTCCCACTGTACACAATCCCAATCCCAAAACCCTTCCCATTCACACCCGCCGTACACAATCCCAACGGACCCGAACACCTTCCCGTTCACTCCCTCTGTACACAATCCCAATCCCAAACACCTTCCCGTTAACTCCCACTGTACACAATCCCAACGGACCCAAACCCCTTCCCGTGCACTCCCACTGTACACAATCCCAATCCCAAACCCCTTCCCGTTCACTCCCACTTTACACAATCCCAATGGACCCAAACCCCTTCCCATTCACTCCCACTGTACACAATCCCAATCCCAAACCCCTTCCCGTTCACTCCCACTGTACACAATCCCAATCCCAAACCCCTTCCCGTTCACTCCCACTTTACACAATCCCAATGGACCCAAACTCCTTCCCGTTCACTCCCACTGTACACAATCCCAATCCCAAACCCCTTCCCATTCACTCCCACTGTACACAATCCCAATGGACCCAAACCCCTTCCCGTTCACTCCCACTGTACACAATCCCAATCCCAAACCCCTTCCCGTTCACTTCCACTGTACACAATCCCAATGGACCCAAACCCCTTCCCGTTCACTCCCACTCTACACAATCCCAATGGACCCAAACCCCTTCCCGTTCACTCCCGCTGTACAGAATTCCAATCCCAAACCCCTGCCCGTTCACTCCCACTGTACACAATCCCAATGGACCCAAACCCCTTCCCGTTCACTCCCACTGTACACAATCCCAATGGACCCAAACCCGTTCCCGTTCACTCCCACTGTCCACAATCCTAATCCCAAACCCCTTCCCATTCACTCCCACTGTACACAATCCCAATGGACCCAAACCCCTTCCCATTCACTCCCACTCTACACAATCCCAATGGACCCAAACCCCTTCCCGTTCACTCCCACTCTACACAATCCCAATGGACCCAAACCCCTTCCCGTTCACTCCCACTGTACACAATCCCAATGGACCCAAAACCCTTCCCATTCACTCCCACTGTACACAATCCCAATGGACCCAAACCCCTTCCCGTTCACTCCCACTGTACACAATCCCAATCCCAAATCCCTTCCCATTCACTCCCACTGTACACAATCCCAATGGACCCAAACCCCTTCCCGTTCACTCCCACAGTACACAATCCCAATCCCAAACCCCTTCCTGTTCACTCCCACTGTACACAATCCCAATGGACCCAAACCCCTTCCCGTTCACTCCCACTGTACACAATCCCAATGGACCTAATCCCCTTCCTGTTCACTTCCACTCTACACACTCCCAATGCATCCAAACTCCTTCCTGTTCACTCCCACTGTACACAATCCCAATCCCAAACCCCTTCTCGTTCACACCCACTGTACACAATCCCAATGGACCCAAACCCCTTCCCGTTCACTCCCACTGTACACAATCCCAATGGACCCAAACCCCTTCCCGTTCACTCCCACTGTACACAATCCCAATCCCAAACCCCTTCCCGTTCACTCCCAGTGTACACAATCCCAATCCCAAACCCCTTCCTGTTCACTCCCACTGTACACAGTCCCAATGGACCCAAACTCCTTCCTGTTCACTCCCACTGTGCACAATCCCAAAGGACTCAAACCCCTTCCCGTTCACTCCCACTGTACACAATCCCAATCCCAAACCCCTTCCCGTTCACTCCCAGTGTACACAATCCCAATCCCAAACCCCTTCCCGTTCACTCCCACTGTACACAGTCCCAATGGCCCCAAACCCCTTCCCGTTCACTCCCACTGTATACAATTCCAATGGAGCCAAACCCCTTCCTGTTCACTCCCACTCTACACAATCCCAATGGACCCAAACCCCTTCCCGTTCACTCCCACTGTACACAATCCCAATGGACCCAAACCCCTTCCCGTTCACTCCCACTGTATACAATCCCAATGGACCCAAACCCCTTCCCGTTCACTCCCACTGTATACAATCCCAATGGACCCAAACCCCTTCCCGTTCACTCCCACTGTACATAATCCCAAAGGACTCAAACCCCTTCCCGTTCACTCCCACTGTACACAATCCCAATGGATCCAAACCTTTTCCCGTTCACTCCCACTGTACACAATCCCAATCCCAAACCCCTTCCCGTTCACTCCCACTGTACACAATCCTAATGGAGCCAAACCCCTTCACGTTCACTCCCACTGTACACAATCCCAATCCCAAACCCCTTCCCGTTCACTCCCACTGTACACAATCCCAATGAACCCAAACAACTTCCTGTTTTGTCCCACTGTGCACAATCGCAATGGACCCAAACCCCTTCCCGTTCACTCCCACTGTACAGAATCACAATGGACCCAAACCCCTTCCCGTTCACTCCCACTGTACACAATCCCAATGGACCCAAACCCCTTCCCGTTCACTCCCACTGTACACAATCCCAATCCCAAACCCCTTCCCATTCACTCCCACTGTACACAATCCCAATGGACCCAAACCCCTTCCCGTTAACTCCCACTGTACACCATCTCAATGGACCCAAAACCCTTCCCGTTCACTCCCACAGTATACAATCCCAATGGCCCCAAAACCCTTCTCATTCAACCCCACTGTACACAATCCCAATGGACCCAAACTCTTTCCTGTTCACTCCCACTCTACGCAATCCCAATGGACCCAAACTCCTTCCTGTTCACTCCCACTGTGCACAATCCCAAAGGACTCAAACCCCTTCCCGTTCACTCCCACTGTACACAATCCCAATCCCAAACCCCTTCCCGTTAACTCCCACTGTACACAATCCCAATCCCAAACCCCTTCCCGTTCACTCCCACTGTACATAGTCCCAATGGACCCAAACCCCTTCCCGTTCACTCCCACTGTATACAATTCCAATGGAGCCAAACCCCTTCCTGTTCACTCCCACTCTACACAATCCCAATGGACCCAAACCCCTTCCCGTTCACTCCCACTGTACACAATCCCAATGGACCCAAACCCCTTCCCGTTCACTCCCACTGTATACAATCCCAATGGACCCAAACCCCTTCCCGTTCACTCCCACTGTATACAATCTCAATGGACCCAAACCCCTTCCCGTTCACTCCCACTGTACACAATCCCAAAGGACTCAAACCCCTTCCCGTTCACTCCCACTGTACACAATCCCAATGGATCCAAACCTTTTCCCGTTCACTCCCACTGTACACAATCCCAATCCCAAACCCCTTCCCGTTCACTCCCACTGTACACAATCCCAATGGACCCAAACCCCTTCCCGTTCACTCCCACTGTACACAATCCCAATCCCAAACCCCTTTCCATTCACTCCCATTGTACACAATCCCAATGGACCCAAACCCCTTCCCGTTCACTTCCACTGTACACAATCCCAATGGACCCAAACCCCTTCCCGTTCACTCCCACTGTACACAATCCCAAACCCCTTCCCGTTCACTCCCACTGTACACAATCCCAATGGACCCAAACCCCTTCCCGTTCACTCCCGCTATACAGAATTCCAATCGCAAACCCCTGCCCGTTCACTCCCACTGTACACAATCCCAATGGACCCAAACCCCTTCCCGTTCACTCCCACTGTACACAATCCCAATGGACCCAAACCCGTTCCCGTTCACTCCCACTGTACACAATCCTAATCCCAAACCCCTTCCCATTCACTCCCACTGTACACAATCCCAATGGACCCAAACCCCTTCCCGTTCACTCCCACTCTACACAATCCCAATGGACCCAAACCCCTTCCCGTTCACTCCCACTCTACACAATCCCAATGGACCCAAACCCCTTCCCATTCACTCCCACTGTACACAATCCCAATGGACCCAAACCCCTTCCCGTTCACTCCCACTGTACACAATCCCAAAGGACCCAAACCCCTTCCCATTCACTCCCACTGTACACAATCCCAATGGAAACAAACCCCTTCCCGTTTACTCCCACTGTACACAATCCCAATCCCAAACCCCTTCCCATTCACTCCCACTGTACACAATCCCAATGGACCCAAACCCCTTCCCGTTAACTCCCACTGTACACAATCTCAATGGACCCAAACCCCTTCCAGTTCACTCCCACAGTATACAATCCCAATGGCCCCAAAACCCTTCTCATTCAACCCCACTGTACACAATCCCAATGGACCCAAACTCTTTCCTGTTCACTCCCACTCTACGCAATCCCAATGGACCCAAACTCCTTCCTGTTCACTCCCACTGTGCACAATCCCAAAGGACTCAAACCCCTTCCCGTTCACTCCCACTGTACACAATCCCAATCCCAAACCCCTTCCCGTTAACTCCCACTGTACACAATCCCAATCCCAAACCCCTTCCCGTTCACTCCCACTGTACATAGTCCCAATGGACCCAAACCCCTTCCCGTTCACTCCCACTGTATACAATTCCAATGGAGCCAAACCCCTTCCCGTTCACTCCCACTCTACACAATCCCAATGGACCCAAACCCCTTCCCGTTCACTCCCACTGTACACAATCCCAATGGACCCAAATCCCTTCCCGTTCACTCCCACTGTATACTATCCCAATGGACCCAAACCCCTTCCCGTTCACTCCCACTGTATACAATCTCAATGGACCCAAACCCCTTCCCGTTCACTCCCACTGTACACAATCCCAAAGGACTCAAACCCCTTCCCGTTCACTCCCACTGTACACAATCCCAATGGATCCAAACCTTTTCCCGTTCACTCCCACTGTACACAATCCCAATCCCAAACCCCTTCCCGTTCACTCCCACTGTACACAATCCTAATGGAGCCAAACCCCTTCACGTTCACTCCCACTGTACACAATCCCAATCCCAAACCCCTTCCCGTTCACTCCCACTGTACACAATCCCAATGAACCCAAACAACTTCCTGTTTTGTCCCACTGTGCACAATCCCAATGGACCCAAACCCCTTCCCGTTCACTCCCACTGTACACAATCCCAATGGACCCAAACCCCTTCCCGTTCACTCCCACTGTACACAATCCCAATGGACCCAAACCCCTTCCCGTTCACTCCCACTGTACACAATCCCAATCCCAAACCCCTTCCCATTCACTCCCACTGTACACAATCCCAATGGACCCAAACACCTTCCCGTTCACTCCCACTGTACACAATCCCAATCCCAAACCCCTTCCCGTTCACTCCCACTGTACACAATCCCAATCCCAAACCCCTTCCCGTTCACTCCCACTGTACACAATCCCGATGGACCCAAACCCTTTCCGTTCACTCCCACTGTACAATCCCAATGGACCCAAACCCCTTCCCGTTCACTCCCACTGTACACAATCCCAATCCCAAACCCCTTCCCGTTCACTCCCACTGTACACAATCCCAATCCCAAAACCCTTCCCATTCACACCCGCCGTACACAATCCCAACGGACCCGAACACCTTCCCGTTCACTCCCTCTGTACACAATCCCAATCCCAAACACCTTCCCGTTAACTCCCACTGTACACAATCCCAACGGACCCAAACCCCTTCCCGTGCACTCCCACTGTACACAATCCCAATCCCAAACCCCTTCCCGTTCACTCCCACTTTACACAATCCCAATGGACCCAAACCCCTTCCCATTCACTCCCACTGTACACAATCCCAATCCCAAACCCCTTCCCGTTCACTCCCACTGTACACAATCCCAATCCCAAACCCCTTCCCGTTCACTCCCACTTTACACAATCCCAATGGACCCAAACTCCTTCCCGTTCACTCCCACTGTACACAATCCCAATCCCAAACCCCTTCCCATTCACTCCCACTGTACACAATCCCAATGGACCCAAACCCCTTCCCGTTCACTCCCACTGTACACAATCCCAATCCCAAACCCCTTCCCGTTCACTTCCACTGTACACAATCCCAATGGACCCAAACCCCTTCCCGTTCACTCCCACTCTACACAATCCCAATGGACCCAAACCCCTTCCCGTTCACTCCCGCTGTACAGAATTCCAATCCCAAACCCCTGCCCGTTCACTCCCACTGTACACAATCCCAATGGACCCAAACCCCTTCCCGTTCACTCCCACTGTACACAATCCCAATGGACCCAAACCCGTTCCCGTTCACTCCCACTGTCCACAATCCTAATCCCAAACCCCTTCCCATTCACTCCCACTGTACACAATCCCAATGGACCCAAACCCCTTCCCATTCACTCCCACTCTACACAATCCCAATGGACCCAAACCCCTTCCCGTTCACTCCCACTCTACACAATCCCAATGGACCCAAACCCCTTCCCGTTCACTCCCACTGTACACAATCCCAATGGACCCAAAACCCTTCCCATTCACTCCCACTGTACACAATCCCAATGGACCCAAACCCCTTCCCGTTCACTCCCACTGTACACAATCCCAATCCCAAACCCCTTCCCATTCACTCCCACTGTACACAATCCCAATGGACCCAAACCCCTTCCCGTTCACTCCCACAGTACACAATCCCAATCCCAAACCCCTTCCTGTTCACTCCCACTGTACACAATCCCAATGGACCCAAACCCCTTCCCGTTCACTCCCACTGTACACAATCCCAATGGACCTAATCCCCTTCCTGTTCACTTCCACTCTACACACTCCCAATGCATCCAAACTCCTTCCTGTTCACTCCCACTGTACACAATCCCAATCCCAAACCCCTTCTCGTTCACACCCACTGTACACAATCCCAATGGACCCAAACTTCTTCCTGTTCATTCCCACTCTACACAATCCCAATGGACCCAAACTCCTTCCTGTTCACTCCCACTGTGCACAATCCCAAAGGACTCAAACCCCTTCCCGTTCACTCCCACTGTACACAATCCCAATCCCAAACCCCTTCCCGTTCACTCCCACTGTACACAATCCCAATCCCAAACCCCTTCCCGTTCACTCCCACTGTACACAGTCCCAATGGACCCAAACCCCTTCCCGTTCACTCCCACTGTATACAATTCCAATGGAGCCAAACCCCTTCCTGTTCACTCCCACTCTACACAATCCCAATGGACCCAAACCCCTTCCCGTTCACTCCCACTGTACACAATCCCAATGGACCCAAACCCCTTCCCGTTCACTCCCACTGTATACAATCCCAATGGACCCAAACCCCTTCCCGTTCACTCCCACTGTATACAATCCCAATGGACCCAAACCCCTTCCCGTTCACTCCCACTGTACATAATCCCAAAGGACTCAAACCCCTTCCCGTTCACTCCCACTGTACACAATCCCAATGGATCCAAACCTTTTCCCGTTCACTCCCACTGTACACAATCCCAATCCCAAACCCCTTCCCGTTCACTCCCACTGTACACAATCCTAATGGAGCCAAACCCCTTCACGTTCACTCCCACTGTACACAATCCCAATCCCAAACCCCTTCCCGTTCACTCCCACTGTACACAATCCCAATGAACCCAAACAACTTCCTGTTTTGTCCCACTGTGCACAATCCCAATGGACCCAAACCCCTTCCCGTTCACTCCCACTGTACAGAATCCCAATGGACCCAAACCCCTTCCCGTTCACTCCCACTGTACACAATCCCAATCCCAAACCCCTTCCCATTCACTCCCACTGTACACAATCCCAATGGACCCAAACCCCTTCCCGTTCACTCCCACTGTACACAATCCCAATCCAAACCCCTTCCCGTTCACTCCCACTGTACACAATCCCAATCCCAAACCCCTTCCCGTTCACTCCCACTGTACACAATCCCAATGGACCCAAACCCTTTCCGTTCACTCCCACTGTACAATCCCAATGGACCCAAACCCCTTCCCGTTCACTCCCACTGTACACAATCCCAATCCCAAAACCCTTCCCATTCACACCCGCCGTACACAATCCCAACGGACCCGAACACCTTCCCGTTCACTCCCTCTGTACACAATCCCAATCCCAAACACCTTCCCGTTAACTCCCACTGTACACAATCCCAACGGACCCAAACCCCTTCCCGTTCACTCCCACTGTACACAATCCCAATCCCAAACCCCTTCCCGTTCACTCCCACTTTACACAATCCCAATGGACCCAAACCCCTTCCCATTCACTCCCACTTTACACAATCCCAATGGACCCAAACCCCTTCCCGTTCACTCCCACTGTACACAATCCCAATCCCAAACCCCTTCCCATTCACTCCCACTGTACACAATCCCAATGGACCCAAACCCCTTCCCGTTCACTCCCACTGTACACAATCCCAATGGACCCAAACCCCTTCCCATTCACTCCCACTGTACACAATCCCAATCCCAAACCCCTTCCCGTTCACTCCCACTGTACACAATCCCAATCCCAAACCCCTTCCCGTTCACTCCCACTGTACACAATCCCAATGGACCCAAACCCTTTCCGTTCACTCCCACTGTACAATCCCAATGGACACAAACCCCTTCCCGTTCACTCCCACTGTACACAATCCCAATCCCAAAACCCTTCCCATTCACACCCACCGTACACAATCCCAATGGACCCGAACACCTTCCCGTTCACTCCCTCTGTACACAATCCCAATCCCAAACACCTTCCCGTTAACTCCCACTGTACACAATCCCAATGGACCCAAACCCCTTCCCGTTCACTCCCACTGTACACAATCCCAATGGACCCAAACCCCTTCCCGTTCACTCCCACTGTACATAATCCCAAAGGACTCAAACCCCTTCCCGTTCACTCCCACTGTACACAATCCCAATGGATCCAAACCTTTTCCCGTTCACTCCCACTGTACACAATCCCAATCCCAAACCCCTTCCCGTTCACTCCCACTGTACACAATCCTAATGGAGCCAAACCCCTTCACGTTCACTCCCACTGTACACAATCCCAATCCCAAACCCCTTCCCGTTCACTCCCACTGTACACAATCCCAATGAACCCAAACAACTTCCTGTTTTGTCCCACTGTGCACAATCCCAATGGACCCAAACCCCTTCCCGTTCACTCCCACTGTACAGAATCCCAATGGACCCAAACCCCTTCCCGTTCACTCCCACTGTACACAATCCCAATCCCAAACCCCTTCCCATTCACTCCCACTGTACACAATCCCAATGGACCCAAACCCCTTCCCGTTCACTCCCACTGTACACAATCCCAATCCAAACCCCTTCCCGTTCACTCCCACTGTACACAATCCCAATCCCAAACCCCTTCCCGTTCACTCCCACTGTACACAATCCCAATGGACCCAAACCCTTTCCGTTCACTCCCACTGTACAATCCCAATGGACCCAAACCCCTTCCCGTTCACTCCCACTGTACACAATCCCAATCCCAAAACCCTTCCCATTCACACCCGCCGTACACAATCCCAACGGACCCGAACACCTTCCCGTTCACTCCCTCTGTACACAATCCCAATCCCAAACACCTTCCCGTTAACTCCCACTGTACACAATCCCAACGGACCCAAACCCCTTCCCGTTCACTCCCACTGTACACAATCCCAATCCCAAACCCCTTCCCGTTCACTCCCACTGTACACAATCCCAATGGACCCAAACCCTTTCCGTTCACTCCCACTGTACAATCCCAAAGGACACAAACCCCTTCCCGTTCACTCCCACTGTACACAATCCCAACGGACCCAAACCACTTCCCGTTCACTCCCACTGTACACAATCCCAATCCCAAACCCCTTCCCGTTCACTCCCACTGTACACAATCCCAATGGACCCAAACCCCTTCCCGTTCACTCCCACTGTACACAATCCCAATCCCAAACCCCTTTCCATTCACTCCCATTGTACACAATCCCAATGGACCCAAACCCCTTCCCGTTCACTTCCACTGTACACAATCCCAATGGACCCAAACCCCTTCCCGTTCACTCCCACTGTACACAATCCCAAACCCCTTCCCGTTCACTCCAACTGTACACAATCCCAATGGACCCAAACCCCTTCCCGTTCACTCCCGCTATACAGAATTCCAATCCCAAACCCCTGCCCGTTCACTCCCACTGTACACAATCCCAATGGACCCAAACCCCTTCCCGTTCACTCCCACTCTACACAATCCCAACGGACCCAAACCCCTTCCCGTTCACTCCCACTGTACACAATCCTAATCCCAAACCCCTTCCCATTCACTCCCACTGTACACAATCCCAATGGACCCAAACCCCTTCCCGTTCACTCCCACTCTACACAATCCCAATGGACCCAAACCCCTTCCCGTTCACTCCCACTCTACACAATCCCAATGGACCCAAACCCCTTCCCATTCACTCCCACTGTACACAATCCCAATGGACCCAAACCCCTTCCCGTTCACTCCCACTGTACACAATCCCAAAGGACCCAAACCCCTTCCCATTCACTCCCACTGTACACAATCCCAATGGACCCAAACCCCTTCCCGTTCACTCCCACTGTACACAATCCCAATCCCAAACCCCTTCCCATTCACTCCCACTGTACACAATCCCAATGGACCCAAACCCCTTCCCGTTCACTCCCACAGTACACAATCCCAATCCCAAACCCCTTCCTGTTCACTCCCACTGTACACAATCCCAATGGACCCAAACCCCTTCCCGTTCACTCCCACTGTACACAATCCCAATGGACCTAATCCCCTTCCTGTTCACTTCCACTCTACACACTCCCAATGCATCCAAACTCCTTCCTGTTCACTCCAACTGTACACAATCCCAATCCCAAACCCCTTCTCGTTCACACCCACTGTACACAATCCCAATGGACCCAAACTCCTTCCTGTTCACTCCCACTCTACACAATCCCAATGGACCCAAACTCCTTCCTGTTCACTCCCACTGTGCACAATCCCAAAGGACTCAAACCCCTTCCCGTTCACTCCCACTGTACACAATCCCAATCCCAAACCCCTTCCCGTTCACTCCCACTGTACACAATCCCAATCCCAAACCCCTTCCCGTTCACTCCCACTGTACACAGTCCCAATGGACCCAAACCCCTTCCCGTTCACTCCCACTGTATACAATTCCAATGGAGCCAAACCCCTTCCTGTTCACTCCCACTCTACACAATCCCAATGGACCCAAACCCCTTCCCGTTCACTCCCACTGTACACAATCCCAATGGACCCAAACCCCTTCCCGTTCACTCCCACTGTATACAATCCCAATGGACCCAAACCCCTTCCCGTTCACTCCCACTGTATACAATCCCAATGGACCCAAACCCCTTCCCGTTCACTCCCACTGTACATAATCCCAAAGGACTCAAACCCCTTCCCGTTCACTCCCACTGTACACAATCCCAATGGATCCAAACCTTTTCCCGTTCACTCCCACTGTACACAATCCCAATCCCAAACCCCTTCCCGTTCACTCCCACTGTACACAATCCTAATGGAGCCAAACCCCTTCACGTTCACTCCCACTGTACACAATCCCAATCCCAAACCCCTTCCCGTTCACTCCCACTGTACACAATCCCAATGAACCCAAACAACTTCCTGTTTTGTCCCACTGTGCACAATCCCAATGGACCCAAACCCCTTCCCGTTCACTCCCACTGTACAGAATCCCAATGGACCCAAACCCCTTCCCGTTCACTCCCACTGTACACAATCCCAATCCCAAACCCCTTCCCATTCACTCCCACTGTACACAATCCCAATGGACCCAAACCCCTTCCCGTTCACTCCCACTGTACACAATCCCAATCCAAACCCCTTCCCGTTCACTCCCACTGTACACAATCCCAATCCCAAACCCCTTCCCGTTCACTCCCACTGTACACAATCCCAATGGACCCAAACCCTTTCCGTTCACTCCCACTGTACAATCCCAATGGACCCAAACCCCTTCCCGTTCACTCCCACTGTACACAATCCCAATCCCAAAACCCTTCCCATTCACACCCGCCGTACACAATCCCAACGGACCCGAACACCTTCCCGTTCACTCCCTCTGTACACAATCCCAATCCCAAACACCTTCCCGTTAACTCCCACTGTACACAATCCCAACGGACCCAAACCCCTTCCCGTTCACTCCCACTGTACACAATCCCAATCCCAAACCCCTTCCCGTTCACTCCCACTTTACACAATCCCAATGGACCCAAACCCCTTCCCATTCACTCCCACTTTACACAATCCCAATGGACCCAAACCCCTTCCCGTTCACTCCCACTGTACACAATCCCAATCCCAAACCCCTTCCCATTCACTCCCACTGTACACAATCCCAATGGACCCAAACCCCTTCCCGTTCACTCCCACTGTACACAATCCCAATGGACCCAAACCCCTTCCCATTCACTCCCACTGTACACAATCCCAATCCCAAACCCCTTCCCGTTCACTCCCACTGTACACAATCCCAATCCCAAACCCCTTCCCGTTCACTCCCACTGTACACAATCCCAATGGACCCAAACCCTTTCCGTTCACTCCCACTGTACAATCCCAATGGACACAAACCCCTTCCCGTTCACTCCCACTGTACACAATCCCAATCCCAAAACCCTTCCCATTCACACCCGCCGTACACAATCCCAATGGACCCGAACACCTTCCCGTTCACTCCCTCTGTACACAATCCCAATCCCAAACACCTTCCCGTTAACTCCCACTGTACACAATCCCAATGGACCCAAACCCCTTCCCGTTCACTCCCACTGTACACAATCCCAATGGACCCAAACCCCTTCCCGTTCACTCCCACTGTACATAATCCCAAAGGACTCAAACCCCTTCCCGTTCACTCCCACTGTACACAATCCCAATGGATCCAAACCTTTTCCCGTTCACTCCCACTGTACACAATCCCAATCCCAAACCCCTTCCCGTTCACTCCCACTGTACACAATCCTAATGGAGCCAAACCCCTTCACGTTCACTCCCACTGTACACAATCCCAATCCCAAACCCCTTCCCGTTCACTCCCACTGGACACAATCCCAATGAACCCAAACAACTTCCTGTTTTGTCCCACTGTGCACAATCCCAATGGACCCAAACCCCTTCCCGTTCACTCCCACTGTACAGAATCCCAATGGACCCAAACCCCTTCCCGTTCACTCCCACTGTACACAATCCCAATCCCAAACCCCTTCCCATTCACTCCCACTGTACACAATCCCAATGGACCCAAACCCCTTCCCGTTCACTCCCACTGTACACAATCCCAATCCAAACCCCTTCCCGTTCACTCCCACTGTACACAATCCCAATCCCAAACCCCTTCCCGTTCACTCCCACTGTACACAATCCCAATGGACCCAAACCCTTTCCGTTCACTCCCACTGTACAATCCCAATGGACCCAAACCCCTTCCCGTTCACTCCCACTGTACACAATCCCAATCCCAAAACCCTTCCCATTCACACCCGCCGTACACAATCCCAACGGACCCGAACACCTTCCCGTTCACTCCCTCTGTACACAATCCCAATCCCAAACACCTTCCCGTTAACTCCCACTGTACACAATCCCAACGGACCCAAACCCCTTCCCGTTCACTCCCACTGTACACAATCCCAATCCCAAACCCCTTCCCGTTCACTCCCACTTTACACAATCCCAATGGACCCAAACCCCTTCCCATTCACTCCCACTTTACACAATCCCAATGGACCCAAACCCCTTCCCGTTCACTCCCACTGTACACAATCCCAATCCCAAACCCCTTCCCATTCACTCCCACTGTACACAATCCCAATGGACCCAAACCCCTTCCCGTTCACTCCCACTGTACACAATCCCAATGGACCCAAACCCCTTCCCATTCACTCCCACTGTACACAATCCCAATCCCAAACCCCTTCCCGTTCACTCCCACTGTACACAATCCCAATCCCAAACCCCTTCCCGTTCACTCCCACTGTACACAATCCCAATGGACCCAAACCCTTTCCGTTCACTCCCACTGTACAATCCCAATGGACACAAACCCCTTCCCGTTCACTCCCACTGTACACAATCCCAACGGACCCAAACCACTTCCCGTTCACTCCCACTGTACACAATCCCAATCCCAAACCCCTTCCCGTTCACTCCCACTGTACACAATCCCAATGGACCCAAACCCCTTCCCGTTCACTCCCACTGTACACAATCCCAATCCCAAACCCCTTTCCATTCACTCCCATTGTACACAATCCCAATGGACCCAAACCCCTTCCCGTTCACTTCCACTGTACACAATCCCAATGGACCCAAACCCCTTCCCGTTCACTCCCACTGTACACAATCCCAAACCCCTTCCCGTTCACTCCAACTGTACACAATCCCAATGGACCCAAACCCCTTCCCGTTCACTCCCGCTATACAGAATTCCAATCCCAAACCCCTGCCCGTTCACTCCCACTGTACACAATCCCAATGGACCCAAACCCCTTCCCGTTCACTCCCACTCTACACAATCCCAATGGACCCAAACCCGTTCCCGTTCACTCCCACTGTACACAATCCTAATCCCAAACCCCTTCCCATTCACTCCCACTGTACACAATCCCAATGGACCCAAACCCCTTCCCGTTCACTCCCACTCTACACAATCCCAATGGACCCAAACCCCTTCCCGTTCACTCCCACTCTACACAATCCCAATGGACCCAAACCCCTTCCCATTCACTCCCACTGTACACAATCCCAATGGACCCAAACCCCTTCCCGTTCACTCCCACTGTACACAATCCCAAAGGACCCAAACCCCTTCCCATTCACTCCCACTGTACACAATCCCAATGGACCCAAACCCCTTCCCGTTCACTCCCACTGTACACAATCCCAATCCCAAACCCCTTCCCATTCACTCCCACTGTACACAATCCCAATGGACCCAAACCCCTTCCCGTTAACTCCCACTGTACACCATCTCAATGGACCCAAAACCCTTCCCGTTCACTCCCACAGTATACAATCCCAATGGCCCCAAAACCCTTCTCATTCAACCCCACTGTACACAATCCCAATGGACCCAAACTCTTTCCTGTTCACTCCCACTCTACGCAATCCCAATGGACCCAAACTCCTTCCTGTTCACTCCCACTGTGCACAATCCCAAAGGACTCAAACCCCTTCCCGTTCACTCCCACTGTACACAATCCCAATCCCAAACCCCTTCCCGTTAACTCCCACTGTACACAATCCCAATCCCAAACCCCTTCCCGTTCACTCCCACTGTACATAGTCCCAATGGACCCAAACCCCTTCCCGTTCACTCCCACTGTATACAATTCCAATGGAGCCAAACCCCTTCCTGTTCACTCCCACTCTACACAATCCCAATGGACCCAAACCCCTTCCCGTTCACTCCCACTGTACACAATCCCAATGGACCCAAACCCCTTCCCGTTCACTCCCACTGTATACAATCCCAATGGACCCAAACCCCTTCCCGTTCACTCCCACTGTATACAATCTCAATGGACCCAAACCCCTTCCCGTTCACTCCCACTGTACACAATCCCAAAGGACTCAAACCCCTTCCCGTTCACTCCCACTGTACACAATCCCAATGGATCCAAACCTTTTCCCGTTCACTCCCACTGTACACAATCCCAATCCCAAACCCCTTCCCGTTCACTCCCACTGTACACAATCCCAATGGACCCAAACCCCTTCCCGTTCACTCCCACTGTACACAATCCCAATCCCAAACCCCTTTCCATTCACTCCCATTGTACACAATCCCAATGGACCCAAACCCCTTCCCGTTCACTTCCACTGTACACAATCCCAATGGACCCAAACCCCTTCCCGTTCACTCCCACTGTACACAATCCCAAACCCCTTCCCGTTCACTCCCACTGTACACAATCCCAATGGACCCAAACCCCTTCCCGTTCACTCCCGCTATACAGAATTCCAATCCCAAACCCCTGCCCGTTCACTCCCACTGTACACAATCCCAATGGACCCAAACCCCTTCCCGTTCACTCCCACTGTACACAATCCCAATGGACCCAAACCCGTTCCCGTTCACTCCCACTGTACACAATCCTAATCCCAAACCCCTTCCCATTCACTCCCACTGTACACAATCCCAATGGACCCAAACCCCTTCCCGTTCACTCCCACTCTACACAATCCCAATGGACCCAAACCCCTTCCCGTTCACTCCCACTCTACACAATCCCAATGGACCCAAACCCCTTCCCATTCACTCCCACTGTACACAATCCCAATGGACCCAAACCCCTTCCCGTTCACTCCCACTGTACACAATCCCAAAGGACCCAAACCCCTTCCCATTCACTCCCACTGTACACAATCCCAATGGACCCAAACCCCTTCCCGTTCACTCCCACTGTACACAATCCCAATCCCAAACCCCTTCCCATTCACTCCCACTGTACACAATCCCAATGGACCCAAACCCCTTCCCGTTAACTCCCACTGTACACAATCTCAATGGACCCAAACCCCTTCCAGTTCACTCCCACAGTATACAATCCCAATGGCCCCAAAACCCTTCTCATTCAACCCCACTGTACACAATCCCAATGGACCCAAACTCTTTCCTGTTCACTCCCAAACTACGCAATCCCAATGGACCCAAACTCCTTCCTGTTCACTCCCACTGTGCACAATCCCAAAGGACTCAAACCCCTTCCCGTTCACTCCCACTGTACACAATCCCAATCCCAAACCCCTTCCCGTTAACTCCCACTGTACACAATCCCAATCCCAAACCCCTTCCCGTTCACTCCCACTGTACATAGTCCCAATGGACCCAAACCCCTTCCCGTTCACTCCCACTGTATACAATTCCAATGGAGCCAAACCCCTTCCCGTTCACTCCCACTCTACACAATCCCAATGGACCCAAACCCCTTCCCGTTCACTCCCACTGTACACAATCCCAATGGACCCAAATCCCTTCCCGTTCACTCCCACTGTATACTATCCCAATGGACCCAAACCCCTTCCCGTTCACTCCCACTGTATACAATCTCAATGGACCCAAACCCCTTCCCGTTCACTCCCACTGTACACAATCCCAAAGGACTCAAACCCCTTCCCGTTCACTCCCACTGTACACAATCCCAATGGATCCAAACCTTTTCCCGTTCACTCCCACTGTACACAATCCCAATCCCAAACCCCTTCCCGTTCACTCCCACTGTACACAATCCTAATGGAGCCAAACCCCTTCACGTTCACTCCCACTGTACACAATCCCAATCCCAAACCCCTTCCCGTTCACTCCCACTGTACACAATCCCAATGAACCCAAACAACTTCCTGTTTTGTCCCACTGTGCACAATCCCAATGGACCCAAACCCCTTCCCGTTCACTCCCACTGTACACAATCCCAATGGACCCAAACCCCTTCCCGTTCACTCCCACTGTACACAATCCCAATGGACCCAAACCCCTTCCCGTTCACTCCCACTGTACACAATCCCAATCCCAAACCCCTTCCCATTCACTCCCACTGTACACAATCCCAATGGACCCAAACACCTTCCCGTTCACTCCCACTGTACACAATCCCAATCCCAAACCCCTTCCCGTTCACTCCCACTGTACACAATCCCAATCCCAAACCCCTTCCCGTTCACTCCCACTGTACACAATCCCGATGGACCCAAACCCTTTCCGTTCACTCCCACTGTACAATCCCAATGGACCCAAACCCCTTCCCGTTCACTCCCACTGTACACAATCCCAATCCCAAACCCCTTCCCGTTCACTCCCACTGTACACAATCCCAATCCCAAAACCCTTCCCATTCACACCCGCCGTACACAATCCCAACGGACCCGAACACCTTCCCGTTCACTCCCTCTGTACACAATCCCAATCCCAAACACCTTCCCGTTAACTCCCACTGTACACAATCCCAACGGAACCAAACCCCTTCCCGTGCACTCCCACTGTACACAATCCCAATCCCAAACCCCTTCCTGTTCACTCCCACTTTACACAATCCCAATGGACCCAAACCCCTTCCCATTCACTCCCACTGTACACAATCCCAATCCCAAACCCCTTCCCGTTCACTCCCACTGTACACAATCCCAATCCCAAACCCCTTCCCGTTCACTCCCACTTTACACAATCCCAATGGACCCAAACTCCTTCCCGTTCACTCCCACTGTACACAATCCCAATCCCAAACCCCTTCCCATTCACTCCCACTGTACACAATCCCAATGGACCCAAACCCCTTCCCGTTCACTCCCACTGTACACAATCCCAATCCCAAACCCCTTCCCGTTCACTTCCACTGTACACAATCCCAATGGACCCAAACCCCTTCCCGTTCACTCCCACTCTACACAATCCCAATGGACCCAAACCCCTTCCCGTTCACTCCCGCTGTACAGAATTCCAATCCCAAACCCCTGCCCGTTCACTCCCACTGTACACAATCCCAATGGACCCAAACCCCTTCCCGTTCACTCCCACTGTACACAATCCCAATGGACCCAAACCCGTTCCCGTTCACTCCCACTGTCCACAATCCTAATCCCAAACCCCTTCCCATTCACTCCCACTGTACACAATCCCAATGGACCCAAACCCCTTCCCATTCATTCCCACTCTACACAATCCCAATGGACCCAAACCCCTTCCCGTTCACTCCCACTCTACACAATCCCAATGGACCCAAACCCCTTCCCGTTCACTCCCACTGTACACAATCCCAATGGACCCAAAACCCTTCCCATTCACTCCCACTGTACACAATCCCAATGGACCCAAACCCCTTCCCGTTCACTCCCACTGTACACAATCCCAATCCCAAACCCCTTCCCATTCACTCCCACTGTACACAATCCCAATGGACCCAAACCCCTTCCCGTTCACTCCCACAGTACACAATCCCAATCCCAAACCCCTTCCTGTTCACTCCCACTGTACACAATCCCAATGGACCCAAACCCCTTCCCGTTCACTCCCACTGTACACAATCCCAATGGACCTAATCCCCTTCCTGTTCACTTCCACTCTACACACTCCCAATGCATCCAAACTCCTTCCTGTTCACTCCCACTGTACACAATCCCAATCCCAAACCCCTTCTCGTTCACACCCACTGTACACAATCCCAATGGACCCAAACTCCTTCCTGTTCACTCCCACTCTACACAATCCCAATGGACCCAAACTCCTTCCTGTTCACTCCCACTGTGCACAATCCCAAAGGACTCAAACCCCTTCCCGTTCACTCCCACTGTACACAATCCCAATCCCAAACCCCTTCCCGTTCACTCCCACTGTACACAATCCCAATCCCAAACCCCTTCCCGTTCACTCCCACTGTACACAGTCCCAATGGACCCAAACCCCTTCCCGTTCACTCCCACTGTATACAATTCCAATGGAGCCAAACCCCTTCCTGTTCACTCCCACTCTACACAATCCCAATGGACCCAAACCCCTTCCCGTTCACTCCCACTGTACACAATCCCAATGGACCCAAACCCCTTCCCGTTCACTCCCACTGTATACAATCCCAATGGACCCAAACCCCTTCCCGTTCACTCCCACTGTATACAATCCCAATGGACCCAAACCCCTTCCCGTTCACTCCCACTGTACATAATCCCAAAGGACTCAAACCCCTTCCCGTTCACTCCCACTGTACACAATCCCAATGGATCCAAACCTTTTCCCGTTCACTCCCACTGTACACAATCCCAATCCCAAACCCCTTCCCGTTCACTCCCACTGTACACAATCCTAATGGAGCCAAACCCCTTCACGTTCACTCCCACTGTACACAATCCCAATCCCAAACCCCTTCCCGTTCACTCCCACTGTACACAATCCCAATGAACCCAAACAACTTCCTGTTTTGTCCCACTGTGCACAATCCCAATGGACCCAAACCCCTTCCCGTTCACTCCCACTGTACAGAATCACAATGGACCCAAACCCCTTCCCGTTCACTCCCACTGTACACAATCCCAATCCCAAACCCCTTCCCATTCACTCCCACTGTACACAATCCCAATGGACCCAAACCCCTTCCCGTTCACTCCCACTGTACACAATCCCAATCCAAACCCCTTCCCGTTCACTCCCACTGTACACAATCCCAATCCCAAACCCCTTCCCGTTCACTCCCACTGTACACAATCCCAATGGACCCAAACCCTTTCCGTTCACTCCCACTGTACAATCCCAATGGACCCAAACCCCTTCCCGTTCACTCCCACTGTACACAATCCCAATCCCAAAACCCTTCCCATTCACACCCGCCGTACACAATCCCAACGGACCCGAACACCTTCCCGTTCACTCCCTCTGTACACAATCCCAATCCCAAACACCTTCCCGTTAACTCCCACTGTACACAATCCCAACGGACCCAAACCCCTTCCCGTTCACTCCCACTGTACACAATCCCAATCCCAAACCCCTTCCCGTTCACTCCCACTTTACACAATCCCAATGGACCCAAACCCCTTCCCATTCACTCCCACTTTACACAATCCCAATGGACCCAAACCCCTTCCCGTTCACTCCCACTGTACACAATCCCAATCCCAAACCCCTTCCCATTCACTCCCACTGTACACAATCCCAATGGACCCAAACCCCTTCCCGTTCACTCCCACTGTACACAATCCCAATGGACCCAAACCCCTTCCCATTCACTCCCACTGTACACAATCCCAATCCCAAACCCCTTCCCGTTCACTCCCACTGTACACAATCCCAATCCCAAACCCCTTCCCGTTCACTCCCTCTGTACACAATCCCAATGGACCCAAACCCTTTCCGTTCACTCCCACTGTACAATCCCAATGGACACAAACCCCTTCCCATTCACTCCCACTGTACACAATCCCAATCCCAAAACCCTTCCCATTCACACCCGCCGTACACAATCCCAATGGACCCGAACACCTTCCCGTTCACTCCCTCTGTACACAATCCCAATCCCAAACACCTTCCCGTTAACTCCCACTGTACACAATCCCAATGGACCCAAACCCCTTCCCGTTCACTCCCACTGTACACAATCCCAATCCCAAACCCCTTCCCGTTCACTCCCACTGTACACAATCCCAATCCCAATCCCCTTCCCGTTCTTTCCCACTGTACACAATCCCAACCCCAATCCCCTTCCCGTTCACTCCCACTGTACACAATCCCAATCCCAAACACCTTCCCGTTCACTCCCACTGTACACAATCCCAATCCCAAACCCCTTCCCGTTCACTCCCACTTTACACAATCCCAATGGACCCAAACCCCTTCCCATTCACTCCCACTGTACACAATCCCAATCCCAAACCCCTTCCCCTTCACTCCCACTGTACACAATCCCAATCCCAAACCCCTTCCCGTTCACTCCCACTGTACACAATCCCAATCCCAAACCCCTTCCCATTCACTCCCACTGTACACAATCCCAATCCCAAACACCTTCCGCTTCACTCCCACTGTACACAATCCCAATCCCAAACCCCTTCCCGTTCACTCCCACTGTACACAATCCCAATCCCAAACCCCTTCCCGTTCACTCCCACTGTACACAATCCCAATCCCAAACCCCTTCCCGTTCACTCCTACTGTACACAATCCCAATGGACCCAAACCCCTTCCCGTTCACTCCCACTGTACACAATCCCAATGGGACCCAAACCCCTTCCCGTTCACTCCCACTGTACACAATCCCAATCCCAAACCCCTTCCCATTCACTCCCACTGTACACAATCCCAATCCCAAACCCCTTCCCGTTCACTCCCACTGTACACAATCCCAATCCCAAACCCCTTCCTGTTCCCTCCCACTGTACACAATCCCAATCCCAAACCCCTTCCCGTTCACCTCCCACTGTACACAATCCCAATCCCAATCCCAAACCCCTTCCCGTTCACTCCCACTGTACACAATCCCAATGGACCCAAACCCCTTCCCATTCACTCCCACTGTACACAATCCCAATCCCAATCCCAAACCCCTTCCCGTTCACTCCCACTGTACACAATCCCAATGGACCCAAACCCCTTCCCATTCACTCCCACTGTACACAATCCCAATGGACCCAAACCCCTTCCCGTTCACTCCCACTCTACACAATCCCAATCCCAAACCCCTTCCCGTTCACTCCCACTCTACACAATCCCAATCCCAAACCCCTTCCCGTTCACTCCCACTGTACACAATCCCAATTGTCCCAAACCCCTTCCCGTTCACTCCCACTGTACACAATCCCAATCCCAAACCCCTTCCCCTTCACTCCCACTGTACACAATCCCAATCCCAAACCCCTTCCCGTTCACTCCCACTGTACACAATCCCAGTGGACCCGGACCCCATCTGTCAGGATGTCCGAGGCTGTTGTTGATCTAGTGTGAATATCCCATTCCTTGTTCACTGATTCTGCAAACTGGTCCACGTGTTCATCCTGCCTGGTGTTGTTGTGACTGCGTTGAGTGTTGTTGAGTTTGAGTTCCTGTTGAGGTTTGTTCCTCTCCTTGGTTATATCTCACTGATCCTTCACCCTCCTTTCTTCCTGTTCCCACCTTTCCCCTCCCATGTTTGTGTCCTTCCCTCTTTCTCTCTCTCTCTCCTCCCTCTCTTCCTCACCCCCGCCTACCTCCACCCTCCCCTCTCCCCCTCACACTCCCTCCCACCTTCCTCTCCAATCCCTTTCCCTCCTCCGAATTGCCCCTCTCCCTCTCCCTCTTCCCCTCCCCTCCCCACCCCCCTCCTCTTACCCATATCCTACCCCTTGGCTTTTCCCTCCTCTCCCCCTGCTACTCTCTGACTCTCTCCCCCCTCCCCGCCTCCCTCTCCCCCTCCCCGCCTCCCTCTCCCCCTCCCCCCTCTCTCTCTCTCTGTCCTCCCTCCCCATCTCTCTCTCTCTCTCCCGCCCTCCACCCTCTCACTCACCCCTCCCCACCTCTCTCTTGCCCCCCCTCCCCACTCACTGTCTCTCCCAACATACCCCTCCCCATCTCTTTGTCTCTCTCAAACCTCACTCCCTCCCTCTCCACCTCCCCCACCTCTCTCTCTCTCTCTCCCCTCCCCTCTCTCCCCCTCTCTCTGTCTCCCGTATCTCTCTCTCCCCCCTCTCTCTCTCCCCCTCTCTCTCCCCTCCCCTCTCTCTCGCTCCCCTCTCTCTCTCCCCCCTCCCCTCTCTCTCGCTCCCCTCTCTCTCTCTCCCCTCCCCCTCTCCCCCCTCTCTCCCCCCCTCCCCTCTCTCTGGCTCCCCCTCTCTCTCTCCCCTCCCCCTCTCCCCCTCTCTCCCCCTCTCCTCTCTCTCGCTCTCCTCTCTCTCTCTCTCTCCCCTTCCCCTCTCTCCCTCTCTCCCTCTCACCCCCTCCCCCTCTCTCTCTCCCCTATCCCCCTCTCTCTTGGTCTCTCTCCCACTCTCCCCCTCCCCCCTCTCTCTACCCTCCCCCATATCCCGTCCCCCTCTCTCCCACCCCGCTCTCTCCCCCCACCTCTCTCCCCCTCCCCCCTCTCTCCCACACCCCCTCTCTCTCCCCCCCCCACCCCCTCCCCTCCCCACTCTCTCTCTCTCGCCTCCCCCCTCTCTCTCTCTCCCCTACCCCTCTCTCTCTCGGTCTCTATCCCCCCATACCCCTCCCCCTCTCTCTCTACCCTCCTGCATACCCCCATCCCACTCTCTCCCAACCCCCTCTCTCCCCCCACCTCTCTCCCCCTCCCCCCCTCTCCCACACCCCCTCTCTCTCTCCCCATCTCTCTCCCCCTCCCCCCTCTGTCTCTCTCCCCTCCCCTTCTCTCCCTCTCTCCCCACACCCCCCTCTCTCTCTCCCCTCCCGCTCTCTCCCTCTCTCCCTCTCTCCCCTCCCCCCTCTCTCTCTCTCCCCTCCCCCTCTCACCCTCTCTCGCCTCCCCCCTCTCTCTGTCTCCCCTACCCCCCCTCTCTCTCGGTCTCTATCCCCCCCTACCCCTCTCCCTCTCTCTCTCTCCCCTATCCCCCTCTCTCTTGGTCTCTCTCCCACTATCCCCCTCCCCCTCTCTCTCTACCCTACCCCCCTCTCTCTCGGTCTTTATCACCCCCTACCCCTCCCCCTCTCTCTCTACCCTCCCCATACACCGTCCCCCTCTCTCCCACCCCGCTCTCTCCCCCCACCTCTCTCCCTCTCCCCCCCTCTCTCCCACACACCCCCTCTCTCTCTCCCCCTCTCTCTCCCCCCCTCCCCTCCCCTCTCTCTCTCTCTACCCACTCCCCAGTTTACAGGCCGGCAAGTTTAACAGCAGCAGCACCAGCCGATTGGATAAAGTGGGGGTCTCCGCGGGATCGGACTGCCCCCTGTCCACCAGGAAGGACATCGACCCCCCTCCCGCCCGGGGCGTAACCTCCGGACTCGCCCCTTCAGCATGATGAACCCTGACCTCTCGCAGGTAGGGGCAACCCACTCCCCACCAGCCCCCACCCACCCTTCCCACCCCCGCTGGCACCTCACACCCTCCCCCCTACCTCCCTCTCCGACCTCCGACCCAGCGTCCACTCCCACCACCCACCGGCCTGGCTCAGAGACCACTCGGCCAATCGAGTCCCCTGCTATTCCCGTGGGTGTTCCAGGCGAGGCTGAGGGATTGGCGTGGGGTGGAGCAGAGGAGATGAAAACACGTCTCCGATGGCCGGGCCGGTGATAACTTGACCCTCGCGGGTTCGGAGTGTCGGGAGGGGGGCACTGGGTGTGTAGATCAAGCTGCTGAGTACACCAAGCAGCTGGACCTCCCTCCCTGACAGCACTGTGGGTGTACCTACACCACACGGACAAAATCCTGGAACTCCCTCCCTAACAGCGCCGTGGGTGTACCTACACCACACGGACAGAATCCTGGAACTCCCTCCCTAACAGCGCCGTGGGTGTACCTACACCACACGGACAAAATCCTGGAACTCCCTCCCTAACAGCGCCGTGGGTGTACCTACACCACATGGACAAAATCCTGGAACTCCCTCCCTAACAGCGCCGTGGGTGTACCTACACCACACGGGACAAAATCCTGGAACTCCCTCCCTAACAGCGCCGTGTGTGCACCTACACCGCAGGGACAAAATCCTGGAACTCCCTCCCTAACAGCGCCGTGGGTGTACCTACACCACACGGACAAAATCCTGGAACTCCCTCCCTAACAGCGCCGTGGGTGTACCTACAACACACGGACAAAATCCTGGAACTCCCTCCCTAACAGCGCCTTGGGTGTACCTACACCACACGGACAAAATCCTGGAACTCCCTCCCTAACAGCACTGTGGGTGTACCTACACCACATGGACAAAATCCTGGAACACCCTCCCTAACAGCGCCGTGGGTGTACCTACACCACAGGGACAAAATCCTGGAACACCCTCCCTAACAGCGCCGTGGGTGTACCTACACCACACGGACAAAATCCTGGAACTCCCTCCCTAACAGCGCTGTGGGTGTACCTACACCACACAGACAAAATCCTGGAACTCCCTCCCTAACAGCACCGTGGGTGTACCTACACCACACGGACAAAATCCTGGAACTCCCTCCCTAACAGCGCCGTGGGTGTACCTACACCACACAGACAAAATCCTGGAACTCCCTCCCTAACAGCACCGTGGGTGTACCTACACCACACGGACAAAATCCCGGAACTCCCTCCCTAACAGCGCCGTGGGTGTACCTACACCACACAGACAAAATCCTGGAACTCCCTCCCTAACAGCACTGTGGGTGTACCTACACCACACGGACAAAATCCTGGAACTCCCTCCCTAACAGGCGCCGTGGGTGTACCCACAGGGACTGCAGAGGTTCAGGGAGGCTCCACCACCTTCTCAAGGGGGTAATTAGGGACGGGTAATCGACGCTGGGTCCGGCCACATCCTGTGGATGGTGCTGAGCGTTGCTGGGGTTGGCGTCTCCTCTGCTGGGTTTGGGTGGGGTACGTCTCTCGTTGTGCTGATCCAGCTCTTGCCTCAGGTGACTCTCTCCCTCCTCTTGCCTTGCAGCTCAGCGTGGATCTGAAGACCGACCAGCAGTCCCCCCGGTGAGCAGTCAAGCACTGAACTGACCCTTCGGACGGCTGGACCCTCCCCAGCGGAGACGTCGGGCTGGTCTCTCCCCCGCCAGCCCCTGTCCACCCCCTCTCTCCCCTACCCCCCCTCCGCCCATGAGCCTTGCAGCCCCATTGCAAGTCGTTCGGAGTGCGCCCACTCTCCAGAGCCCAGGCAGTCATAGTGATGCACAGCAAGATCCCACGGACGGCAGTGTGCTGATGACCCATGTTATTCAGCCGTGGGGGGTTAAATATTGGGCGCAGTACACTGGGGAGCGTTCCACCCTCCTCACTCACCCCATCCTCCACCCGTGTCAGTGGGATCCGAGGGTTTCAGGCCTGATCTGGGAGACGGGGCGCCTCTGACAGAGCAGCACTCCCTTCGGGGCTGCCTGGAAGAAGTGTGGGCCTGGATTATGGAGCCCAGGTCTAGAGGAGGGGCTACCGAGGGGAGAGGGGAGACTCTCTATCCCTGTGGGTGAGGGTGGGTGGGTACCGAGGGGGAGAGGGGAGTCTCTCTGACCCTGTGGGTGAGGGTGGGTGGGTACCGAGGGGAGAGGGGAGTCTCTCTGACCCTGT